>JAMKCH010005570.1:0-32722 GCA_023653785.1 Ophioderma brevispina
CGCGCCGAAGCGCGTTGCCTCCCGCTATTATTATAACAGCTTGACATATCCCATCCAAATTTGGCACAGGCGGCCTTTGCCCCTATAAATGCTGTTTACCTACAACGAGTAAATCCCATAAGAGCAAAGAAATATTTAATGGAAGAAATCAGTTTAAATGTATGGTATTGATCGACAACAAATTCCAACATACATGTACGGCACTATTTAAAAAAAGAAAACAACCATAGGGCCGCGTTGTTAAAGGTAGCGATCGACTGTTACAACAACACTACCGCCGAAAATACACTCATTGTTTAACAGTGTTCAGGGTTTAATTAAAATAGCCTCTATGGCAAAAGACCAAGCCAGAAATTGTAAAAACACATAACATTAAAATTATATTGTACATAAAGAGTACCAACATTGGAGACAACAGTGGAAGAAAGACTCAAATGCCACCCCTGTCCACTTGCTTGGAAATGAGGCCATCCTCCACTGTAGTCCTTGATTCAATTGTCCATTGCTGAATTACATTGTAATAATTTCTTATAAAAACAAAAGAAGCATTTATGATTGTAGACATTATAAGATAATAACTTAATGTCGGTGGTCCAAGTCATTCGAATGTCCACATCTTTCACAAACTCCATTTTTCAACTTTGTTTTAGTTTATATTAACATCCGTTAATGAAGGCATTAATTGTAACTGGCAGATGTTATTCACTCAGAAAGGGCATGAAATTGGAAACATTTCACCAACACAAGGTGCATTAGCCTAGCATTTGTTGTGAGTACGATACGTGGCAGGTCATATGGATTATCAATTAATTAACAAAGTTGCCCAAACCAGCAGAATTTGGGTGGGCTTTCGAAACGTTGCAATGCACAGTGGAAGATGAATGGTTGACTGGTCACTGGCGAAAAACATCGTGCAATTAATGCTTTGTTGCAGATGGCAGTTGTAAATGCAAGAAGATATGCTCGACACAGTGACATATACAACGCTGCAAAGTGCAATGGACTGATGGGACATTCCCCTTCTATGAACCAGTCATGATATTTACCGTGAGTGCTGTATGCACATCATTTGTTTCAGCAACTGTCCCCAAATGCCCTCGTTACAAGGTCAACGGTTTTGTTTCCGGGACCTGAAGACGAGGCCATTTGGGTACAGTGCTTGAAACAAATGGCCGTGGCCTCGTCCTCATAATGTCACGTTTATTCGTACATGTAGCTAATGGTAGCTAGTACACTCTCACATGGGGGACTCTCAGTTTCTTTACCACCAAGTTCTCAAACTTAAAGTACGCCCTCACTTAAAAAAAACACAATCAAAGCAGGACTTTTCTCATTATTAATACTTTCCTTCACCCTGCCTGCGCCTTAACTTAAATTTTCACTTTGTCCGCCCTCTGGTGGCTAAACTCAGATGGTGCGCGACGCGACATTTTTAGATTCCTTCAGAATTGTTCGTTTTTGATTTACATGCAAAGTATGGTATAAAAAAAGGACAAGTGTCGTACCGAGAACCATAATTATGTGGTATATGTGTCGAAAACCTCGATCCTGGAGCGATCCAGAGAAGGAAGTCTCGTGCGCGGAGTGCCCGTCTCTCTTTCCTTGACGTCTGGGCGAATCTCCCTACGTGTCATTTTTTGCTGTTGGGGTTCGCCACTCCTCCGCCACAACGAGTCTGTATAGCTTCCCAGCATGCGCCGGTGCCCATATCTACCTGGGTGGAGAGGAATAATTGAGTAAATTCTTACTCAAGGGCAAACAACGTTGGCCGCCCGGGCCTCGAAAAATCACAACCTTTGGAGTGGTGGGCCGGCGCTCAATCCTCTGGAGGCAACATGTTGCCCTGCACTAAACCAATTAAGGTGACAGGATGAGATTTTTTTCAGGATAACGAATTTTCTCTCTCCCAATTTCACTGGATCAGTTGTAGACTACGCAACCCGAGAACTTTCGAAGGTTTATTGGACAAACAGTGCAAAAGAAAACCGCGAACCTTGTTTTCAACTTGCCTGCTAACGTAATCGTTCCCCATCAAAAAAACATGCTTGAATTTCTGTCGTGCACGCATAAACTTCTAAAAACGTCATCTTTATTCATAAAGACGGCGTTTCGGCTTATTCCTTCAGGTGTGATCTTATTATTGGTACGCATTTTTAGTCAGGTAAATATACAGTTTGACCCAAAAAATGCAACAAAAGTTTTTCAACGTAATATAGCAGTATAGGACATCAGTGAATAACATATTAAAAGTCCTACCAAAATCGGAGTCAAGCACCGTAAAGTTTTTAATTTCAAAATGGCGTCCAGATGGCTGCCAATATCTTAAAATTACTATAAATCGATCATTATTGATCCTAGAACCCTAATGTTGATGACGAACCCTAGGTTTTATGGTCAAGAAGTCACTCAGACCAAAGAGAGTGTCACTAAATAATCACATTACCTCAAATTCCAAAATGGCGTCCAAAAGGCCGCCAATACATCATAATGGCCATACTGAGTCATGAAGTATTTACCTTAGAGTTTAGTTTGTGGATGATCATCTGTATTGTATGGGTTACCTAACCCACTGGACCTATTCACATAAGCACGAATCGAGGTTAGGGGGCACATACCAAAGTGTTCTGACTATTTGAACCACGTGCTTTATGCGCTCTCTGGTATCCGTCATATCTTTGCCCCGGCCTTACCTAGAGCAATGAAAATTTGCGGAGAGAATTTTGAATTCATTCCTTTAAAATATCTTCTTTTGAACCTAGATCGACATGTCAGTTTTTTTTGCAAATTAGATTTGAAAATACAACCCTGTTTTTTTCTAGCTCCTGATCCCCCCCGCAAATCGATCGTGTTTTCACGGCGTTCACGTTATGTCGGGCCGTTCATACTACCGCCAAGACGCTTTCCTTCCATCCATTTTTTACATATAGTTAATATGAATATACGCACATGAATGACCCTAAAAGCATATCTCTAGGACAAATAACCTCACAAAACTCCACAATTACGCTCAAATTCTAGGTTTTATAGGAACTATAAGCGGTGTTGCCTTTTCGCGGCGGATGGATTTTGTACTGTGCTCCCATTATAACGCACTGAACTTGTTCACAAATCAAAACAATGGACTCTTAACTATGCTAACAATCATTTGGTATTAATCTACCAAAATGGGGCTTCTATTAAAAGAATCCTTTTTTATATATAGCAATTTCAAGTGCGAGGACCATTTCCGATTTTTCTTCTCCATTTTTAACCAACTTACCACAATCTAAGTATCACATCAGAGTTCCCCTCACATCATGACAGAATCACCGAGTACAAGCTCTCAGTATAGAAAACTAGGTTGATTTACACTTTTTTGGTGAATTTTTTATTCCTCGTAGCACAATTTTCATCAATTTGCTTCTTGATTTTTATATAATTAAATAAATCAAGCCTCAAAAAGAGTTATTTCAAGTATAACATATATAGGCCTACTTGGAGCTTAAAAATGCAAGATACATTCACGGGGGGGGGGGGGGGGGGGGGAGTGGGGTGAGTGCGATGGGAACCCTACTGCGTGAATTAGACGGGATCATTTTACCCTACTTAAAATGGTTAACTGAATCATTTTGAAGGTTTACCCCCCCCCCCCCCCCCCACCGCCCGGGGAGGGGTGCCAAAGAGGCCCTAACTTTAAAATTACCCCGGGCTGTTTTGTGTTTTTTTTTTTATATGAAACATCGGGATTTACACTCCATACAGAAAGAGACAAACTTCAACAAAATACAAGTTCATGATGTGTTAAACATCATCTCATAACTCTTGGGGCTTAATTTTAATAAATTTTCATTTCGAAAACTTTCAATAGCGATAAACATCTTAAATGAGCGCCAAAATGGTGCTTGTGAGGAGAAATTGCAGAGCGCACAGCGCTCGCGGAACATTACTTTTGTTCCCAGTCGCCATTGCGCTCCCCTCTCTCTCAAAACGCGTTAAAAGTGAACGCTAGAAAGCAAAACGGTTTCAACAAAGCGGGCCCCCCCCAGTCTAACGCACTTGAATTGTCACAAATCTCAACAATGGACTCTTAATTATGCTAACAATCATTTGGTTTATCTACCAAATTTTGGCGTCTATTAAGAATCTTTTTTAGAATATGCATTCAAGTGCGTGGACCATTTCCGATTTTTCCCATTTTTTTTACCACTTACAACAATCTAAGTATGCACATCAGAGATTCCCTCACATGCTGACCGGAATCACCGAGTAACAAGCTCTCAGTATAGAAACTATGTTGGATTTAACACTTTTTTTTGAATTTTTTATCCCGTAGCAGAAATGTTCATCAATTTGCTTCTTGATTTATTATATAATGTAAATAAACAGCCTCAAAGAGTATTTAACGTATAATCATATATAGGCCTACTTGGAGCGTAAAAATGCAAGGATAAAATTCACGGGGGGGGGGGGGGGACGTGGGGTGATGGATGGACCCTACTGCGTGATATAGACCGGGATCATTTTACTTAATTTTAACTGAAATCATTTTGAAGGGGTTTACCCCCCCCCCCCCCCCCCCGCCCGGGGAGGGGTGCCAAATAGGCTAACGTACAAAATGACCCCGTCTGTTTTTTGTGTTTTTTTTATAGAAAAGTCGGATTCACTCAATACAGAAAGAGACAATAACTTCAACAAAATACAAGTTCATGATATGTTAACATCTTTCATAACTCTGGGCTTTAACTTTTAATTAAATTAATTCAATGTTGAAAAACTTTCAATTTTTCAAGATGCGATAAACATCTTAAATGAGCGCCAAAAACGGTGCTTGTGAGGAGGAAAAATTGCAGAGCACACAGCTCTCGCGGAACATACGTTTTGGTGCCCAGTCGCCATTTGGCGCTCCCGCTCTCTACTCTCTCTCATCCAAACGCGTTGAAATGCGCGTAGAAAAGCAAAACGGTTTCAACAAAGCGGGCATTATAAGGGCACAGTACAAAATGGTCTGCCTAATTTGAAACACGTGCTTTTTGCGCTCTCTTGTATCCGTTGTATCTTGCCCCTGCCTTACCTAAGTCAAATGGAAATTTGCAGGAGAGAAGTTTGAATTCATGCTCTTTAAAATATCTTCTTTTGAACCTAGATCGACAATGTCAGTTTTTATCGCCGTATCAATCCGCCAAGACGCTTTCTCCTCCATTTTTTAAATTAGTTAAATATGAATGATACGCACATGAAATGACACTAAAAGCATATTTCTAGGCACAACTACCCGCCACAAAAAACTACACAATTACGCTCAATTCTAGGTTTTATCGACTATAGCGGTGTTGCACTTTTTCGCGGCGGATGGATTTTTGTACTGTGCTCTTATCCAAAATCAAACTGGGCGTCCAAAATGGCTGCCCATGAAATGCAACAAAATGGTTACAAGTAGTTTACTGTTCATGATAGAGAGTGTTAGAAAGTGTGTTCTTCTCCCCAATGTTATAAGGTTAATTCCTCATTGGCGATCAATCCAAATGTTCATTGAGTACTCTACTCCAATTTATAGACTTGCCATATAGATTGTAAAGACATGCATAACTTGGTCCAATAAAACCACCCATTTACTATGGTCAGTCATCTTCATGTTTGTCTTCTTCTAATCCACGTTCTTATATTCCTTCTTTGCTTTCAAGGTTTAACACTGAATACAAGAAAGCTGACTTACCATTATTTGTCAAAGAAAATCAAGTAATCAGGTGCACTCCGAACGTGGCAGTCTGATGTATCGATTTGTTTACTTTTGATGCTCCTTATGCATTAGATGTTTGTGCATTTTAATGTTGATTTGATCTCTTATGTGGCTGCTATTCAATGTTAACGGAAAAAACTAGTAGTAATGACTTCTATCAATTACATTAATTGTGTCAGGTCCAACGATGAGTATCATCACAATCTGAAGTTTGTCCAATTGTGAGGAAGATAGTGAAACTGATGCGTTTCAAGTTCGTCAAAAGGGTGCCGATGGAATCAACGCAGCAAGTGTTCAAAGAGGGGTGACGATATTTTGTTGGCAAGCTGGCCCAAAAGTGCACCACAAACATGTCGCAAATCAATACATCAACCCACGTGACATAAAACATTACTGAGTAAGAAAAGGGAATCTTCCAGAGCAGTAAAGAGAAGCGCTAGAGTATCTGAAGGTCCCTTTAATAGCAAAACAGACTGTCTTTTTTGTGGGACATACATAGAGCCTGAAAGTTCGGACTACAGTTTTGTGAGGAATCTACTTTCGCAAGAACAATCTTGGCTTGTTGTGATGATCGTTCAGACAATGGTCCTTTACCGTGAAAGGTCGTATCGAATATTACGGTGGAGATCTACATGCGCAGACTGCTTGTATCGCCCATGTATGTTGTGCCAAATTTCCGGACGGGTAAAAATGTTCCCCTGAAGTTCCGGAGTGATGATGAACCGCAGCGTAAAAAATCCGGACGGCCCAAGGATCAAGATCAAGAGGAAGCATTTCTGAAAATGTGCTTCTATTCTGAGATTCAATGATGAGGAACAGCTGCTATTTCAGATCTCACGAATAAGATGAACGAGGTTCGTACTGATAAAGTTGGTCCCTATGGCAATCCAGTATCTTTAAAAGTTCAACTGAAAGAAAAATACGGAGATTCTATATATACAGCGGGAGCCCGCGACTTCCGCGAGGGCTCCGCTAGCTGGTGAACGGGAGCGATCACCGAAATGGAAGGGATCGCTGAAACAGAAGCGATCACAGAAACAGAAGCGATCACCATTTCAACTCCGTAATAAATTACCCGAGTCACAACATTCTTAACACTTTTAATAACTTAAGTTCCTTTAGTTTCAGCCATATCCTGTACTCATGTATTACCATTTCTAAGGCAACGTCAGTATTTACTCCCGTACAACTTTCCGTACTTTTTAATCATCTTCTCAAACTACTCCGTGTCATAACCCGTAGTTTCCGTCACACCAGAACCAAAGCGAATTAACAGACGTGTTATTTATCATTTGTAACCCGGTAGTCGCATTTCTCATTTTCTAAATAATTTAAACGTTATTATTTTATTCTAAGTTCCTGTTATAGCCTTTTTTCTCACAACTCCTCAAACGCAGAGTTCCCGTCAACCTGCAGTTTAGGTTTCTCCTCTTGCTTCCTCTAATTCCAGTTTTCTTTCTTTTTCTCTGTATCCCTCACATTTCCCCTCTACAAATTACCGTTTTCTTTCTCATTCCGTCTCCTCCACCATCTCTCCATCTCGCTTTCTGTATGACCATCTCTCCCCTCTCACTCTTTCTATATGCCTCAACATTTCCCCCTCTACAAAGTACTTTCTCTCTCATCCGCGTCACCCAAAGACCCTTACAAATTACATTTTTTTACTCTGTCCTCGCTTTTCCCTTCTTTTATTTCCTTCTCTGCTTTTTGCCCGGTTTGTTTTGTTTACTTCACTTTTCTATTGCTTTTTTTCTTTTCTCTCATTATCTGGCTTCCCCCTCTCTCTCCTTCTCTCAATACTGTCCTTTATCCTTTCTCTTGTTTTTCTCCCTCTTCTCTCTCTTTCTGTATGACCATCTCATCTCTCCCCTCTCTTCTATCGCCTCAACATTTCCCCTCTACAAATTACGTTTTTTCTCTCTCATTCGGTTAACTCTCCTGACGACCTCTCCATCTCCCCTTTACCCACTCTGTCTCCCTCCCTCTCTCCCCTCTCTCTCCTCCTATCTCTCGCCCCTCTCTCATATCTTTCTCAGTCGACCTTTCTAACGTTTCCTTCCAGTGGCGTACCAACGGGATTCGTAGCACAGGCGCGTACAGACGATCACGCGAATCATAATGCGAGCGCCGTTACATGCACAACGATGCGTTCACGCCACACCCAGTTACACGCACGCCACGGCGATCACCATGGAGTCGCTATTGCATAATATACTGGTCGTTGGCAAATCAGCAAGTTTTTAAAAACTTGCGCACGGCGCGGCTGTGAAAGCAAGGTTATGATTGAGCGAGGACTGCCCGTTGCTACGCTTGAAAAAGGAGGAAACGCAAAAATTCCCGAATCCTATGGCGCTCCCCATACACAAGTTGCGGTTTTAATAATACAGATTGCAGAAGGTGAAGTACTTCATGATATTGTGACAGAGAGAAAAGACATCTCATATACTCCTGTCCTACTTCAGCACTCAAACGGGCGGGTGATGAAATCCAAAAGAAGATACTCCATTGAAACATCGCTAGACTCATCAAAATTGACATTAAAATTTCCCATCCTTCACTGATGAGTACCCCATTACCGAGATGCTTAAACTTGATTATGCCCTAACGTAACATTGCCTAAACCCTTGGCACATTGTTTGATTCTCTGTTTTAGGTAGCGACACTCGCGAAAGTTGCAAGTATGTCAGCAATAATTCAGGCAGTTCGTCCACGGGCTGTTCTTGGTACCATCTACAGATTGGTCTCGTGTGCAAACACATCATTTGCATCGGTCCAAGTTCATAGTATACACTCTTTATGAGATGGATTCTGTTCTTCCTAGGGGAGTGATCCGATTTGAGAAATAAAAAGATGCCGCTGATTTGTGGCTGCTCCTTACATTCTAGGTGAGGATGTTAAATCAGAACACAGCCTTGCTCTTTGCAGCCTAACAAATGTTGACCACACATCCTGACTATTGATGGCAAGGGACTTCCATGGAATGGGAATGATAGCTGCCTTGACACCAGGACGGAACAAAACCGACTCATTTCCAGACGAAATGTATCAGAACTAAACTTTGCAGAAAATGCCAAAGTTGAGATCATACAACTATGCTTTGCCAACCATGCCCCTTCGCAGTATGCAATTTAAAGATCTTGCAAACTTCCAGATTGTATGGCGGGGTTGATATCTTATGGGAGCTCCATTCAATTTACAAACAGGCTACGCCTATTGGGGCAGGTATGATGCACGCAATTCATCAAGAAATGACCCCTGGTCAGTCTTCTATTGTGTCTTTTTTTTTGCCAATAATAAGCTGTATTCTGTAGTGGATAGCCAGAACCTCAAAAGTAGCCCTTATTGGTATCATCCTGGGGGGGGGGGGGGGGGAAAGAGGCAACTGGTACCAGGGGGTTCCGAACACATGAACGTACAACAAAAATGTATGATGGCCATTCTGTAGGGGTAGCTTAAGCGAGCTGGGGCGCGAGAAAGATTATACAGGGGTCAAAATTGAAAATTGGGCCAATGTTGGTAAATTGGCAATACCAAATTTTTCGTATGATCACAAGGAGTAAAAAAAATGTATAGTTTGGCTTCTCCGTCCGACTTACCCCTAGGGAGTTATAAGCTGAAAACTTTATTTAGGTCAAAGTTAATTTAGGCTTCTCCAGGGGTCAATATTAAAAAACGCTTCAATTTCCGTGGAAATGGGCTCATATATTTGCAAATGTAATCACAAGTAATAAGGTATATTTTGGACAATGTATCAATGTATAGTTACCCAAGTTACACCCAACATTAACCCGCCCCGAGGGGAGAAATATATAGGGGTAAGGGGTAGTACTAATGAAGGGTGCGTACCTTTGTTTAATTTCACATGCAGATGGTCGAAACATTCCTCATTTAATTGTGAAACATTACAACAGTATGAGACCATTTCCACTGAAATTAAAAAGATTTTTTTGTTTATTGACCCTGTAAACTTAAATTTATCTTTGACCTATAAATAACGGTTTTTCACTTATAACTCCATAGGGGTAAGGCGGAGATAGCACAAACTATACATTTTTTACTCCTTTGATCAGACGAACAATTTGGTATGCGATCAACACATGTGACCACTTTTTCCATTTGCCCCTGTATAATCTCTGGCGAGCCCAGTAGCTCGCTTAAGCTACCCCTACAAATGGCCATCACTACATTTTCGTGTATGTACAGTATGAGTAGCCTGGTAAAAATGGCTCTTTTCCCCCCCACCAGTGATCCGACCAACCTGGCTGGCTCTCCACTCTGGGGATAAGACCTGCATTTTATCTACGTTGGAGTTCATTTGAATTTGGCAATGAAGCACCATCTTTCACCAAGAAACATTTGACCAGCCTTTATATTGGAAGGCTGCTGAATCATTATTGATGCACGCCGAATAGCCACTTGAAAGGAATTGTCTTGGCTGTTAGGTTTTTCCACACTTCATTGATTGGCTCGGAGCTGTATGGCAATTTAATGCAGGGCGCATGGGACTAACGGGCATCCTAGAAGTTGTTTATGGTGAAAATGCAGTAGTGCATATTGATGACAGGAAAATCATTTTCAACGAGCCTTCCGCGGTCATCTCCTGGTAGATAAATGCCTGAACACCTATTGGTAGCAGACATAATGAATGAAAATCCTGCATTTGCAGCACTGGTGGATCAGTCGATGAGATGTACTCTCCTTCTTGCAGGTGAGATGACCTTAGAGAGCTTCTCATTCTGATGTAATGGGCCAATCAGGCTAGAACTTGACAAGAAAGGCTGAACTACAAGCGAGGTCAAAGACGAGTCATTGTGGCTTAATTATCAGAAAATGATAGGGTTACCAGAAGGCTGATCATGGCCGAGCGCACAGGATCTTGGTCAAATGCATTTGAGGGTGTTGCTGACGCTTGTCATTTTTGGAGCTGGCTGACATATCAACTACTTGAAATCGGCGTATTTCTATGTACAATAAATGAGTGAGACTTGAGACTACCCATCAGATGTTTTCCATAAATTCATGAATGGTTTTCATGTGAGTCGTCGTCCTAATCTGTTTTGGGGCTGGTCCTTAGCTCTGATCTTGTAATTGAACAGACATTTGATGAATCATTAAAGGTACTGAGGCTTAACACATGGAAGCGGGATGAATGAAGAACAGCCGGTGCATTGTGGACACTGTCTCTACCCATAACCGTCTGAATACAACATTGCCATGCAAGTATTTCAACACCTCTCCTATACAACAAGTGAGCAGCACAAATATTCTACCGAGGGAGATCAGCAGAGATACCTCTGACTTGTTAAGCTCAAATCAAAACGAATTACCAGCACCACCATTTTCGAACCCTCATTGAGACATCTCATTAATGGCGTAGTCGCCCATAAGATGAAAGCACATGAAGCTGAACCCGTTGGGAGGAAAATCATCGATAAAATGATGGTCAGCCTGCTTTTAAACATCTCTTTAAGGCGGAAGACAAAGGTCTAACCCTCGGATATGTTCTGCGTCAAATTTGCTCCTGAAAGACGATTGATCCCAGGCCTTGTTGTTTCAACATGTCCGGGTGTCGCTAAACAGGATGAAGTGTCATGCAAGACGTTATGAGTTTATGAGGCTCAGTCCATTCCCTCCCCCTTTTTGAGGCCCGAAATGTCTTCCGCAATGGCTGATAAACCTCAGTTAGCTCATGCCATTGTTGATCATTCAAGCAAGGTATCAACTGAAGCCATTGGAGATTCTGTTTCAAAAACGAACATTATGTCCTTGATGGAGGTTCCTTCTCATCGTTTGTTGTGGAAGGCTGGAGACACCTATGGTGCAATTGCAGAGTCCTATGCAGACTTCACCATTCGTCATTATGGATTGGCAACTGTAGTCTTTGATGGCTACGGTGTCGGCCATCCATAAGGACAATACCCAATAAGACGTGGCAAAATATCTATCCCGTGGTCAAACTTGACTGCAGAGACATAGTTTTTTCAGGCAAAAAGGATGCTTTTTTGTCGAGAGATAGCAACAAACAAGGCTTAATCAATCTCATAGTGATGACCTAGAAAACGGAACTGCATTGTGATTAATGCGCCTGGAGATGCAGATGTTGACATCAAAGCTGCGGTTGAAATCCCTCGTACCATCATCCACCATTTTGATTGTGAGAAGACACAGACCTGTGGTTTGCTTCTTTATATGGCAAGTGCAGAAAGCAAGGAACTGTATTTCCGTTTGGACAACATGTCAAAGTCTAACAAGGTATATAAGATCAAACACTAAAAGCAATCCTTGGGGACGATCTGTGTTCACAGCTACTTTTAATTCAGGCCTTCACAGGTGCGATACAACTTCTCGGATATTTGGCATTGGCAAGAAACCATCTTTCAAAAGTTTGTGAAAGGGGACCGCAACTATTCAGGCTTGTGCAAATGCATTTCTTGTTCCAAGTCAGCCAAGGAACATTATACAGGATCTCGGCACAAAGCGATGTTGTCGTGTATGGTGGCAGTGGTAGGGGTCACTTGCATCATTGCGCTACAAATCAACATGTTTGTCAGAAAATAACATCTGCCAAATCATTCGTAGCACCAGAACGCCTTCCCCAACTGATCTTCCACCAAATTTCACTGCTGAGGGTCTACTACCAGATCATGGTTTGGACTGGCAGAGAAGATAGCATGAATGTCATGGAGTGGGGTTGGAAACTTGAGGACAATCGACTAGCTCCAATAATGTCAGAAGCAAACCCGCCCTCTGAAAACCTTTGAAGATTATTCACTGCAACTGTTGCCACTGCCCTTGCTCACCACTCCATTGTGCTGTAGAAAAATATGGTCTATCATGCCATCGTGTCTATATCCGTGCCAACCAACACGTGTACACCCTTATAACAGCTTTCAGAAGAAGATCAAGAGTAACAATGAATTTGACGGAACACCAAGTTTTTGCTCAATAGACTGGAAACTGACAAGATGGGGAATGGTTATAATATAACATTCTATGTGCCATCACCATCGATGTTTAATGATATGTTTGCTGGTCTTTAGAGGTTTTCTGTGCTGTAAAACCAAAATTCTGTAACAAATTGACTTCTACTTAGGTGAATGTCAATGAAGTCCGTTTAACAGCCATTTCAGCAATTTGCGACCATAATGGACGGCATCTTGGATTTGCATTACCTTGGAATTAAGGGAAACTTGATTTGAGGTATTTCTTAACCCGTAAAATACGGGTAATAGACACCCAATTAAGTTTGAGGTGAATAATTGAATGACTCATACGAATTTTCGTATATTGGCGCCCATCTTGGACGCCCCTCTTGGGATTTTTTGAACCCTATTGCTAAAGATACTTGTCTGATTGAAATGGGTTCTTGACCTCCAAAATGGTAAAACACCAAAACGATAATTCTAGGGTAATGATAAGTCATTTATGTCATTTTAAATTCCACGTACAGCCATTTTGGGTGGCCATCTTGAAAATTACCCCTGTCCGGAGCTCCAATTTGGTAGACTTTTATTATGTTTATCCGTGTCTAATATTAGACATCACACCCCTCCACCAGGAATAATATTATACTGCGGGTATAAAGTTACTATTAGTATCTGCCTGTGACGCGGTTTGGCTCACATCTCTCTAAAGAAGACCGCATTCATGGGACAAGCTACATCTGGTCCCTCTCATGAAAATCAAAGGAGTTGAACGTGGAAGTTTTCTCTGTCCTTACTCGGCTCAGCATTCCTAGACACAATGTCTTGGGTGCAGAGGTAAAGAAACGCATAGGTATGGCACAGAACTCTTCACACTCTCCAATAGAAATGGGAAAATAAACATCTAAAAAAAACTCACCCAAAAAGTCTACAAAGAGTGTGTTATCAGGCACCATATAATGGACGGCAGCGAGTCGCTGTCCTATACTCGCACAAGAACGGAGCTTCAAAACTTTCATCTCAGGTGTCTTCGTAGAATCCTCGCCACATGGCAGGATAAGGCTTAAGTTGACAAACAACGAACTCTCACCACATCTGCATTCCCCCACTCCTACCCAAATCGCTAGACGCTGTTCAGATATTATGGTTTGTTGCCAGCACGTCCTGTTGTCGTTATGCGTCGAGATCGGCCTGTTACATGGTGTTACGCCATAGTCAACTTGTTGACTAAAGGTGGAACAAATTGAGGGGCGAAACTCCGGTTTTGTTGCCAAAACTAGGAATGGAATTCCAAACCCAGCATTCGATACCTTTATTTTTTTAAATTGGTTTTTATGGATTCCGGTTTGCATTTAGTGACGAATCGGGCTTCATGTAAATTCACGTAACAAATGTTATGCTTCAATAAACATGATGCTTAAATGTTCATTTGTGCTGCAGAACTTTCATTTTTAGTTTATATGGATTCACCAGATATCCTCGAAAACAAAAACATAGGCTAATACAATTTCAGTAATTCGGGAGTGTGTTTTCGTGTCACCATATGAAATGGATATAGGTGTATCTGACGCTCGCAAACCCATGGACGTTCGTGGGAAAGGTAGAGGACGGCGATCAGCGGTACTCGTGGGTGGGAGAGGGGGGAAGCCGAGAGGACAAGGACGTTCCTTTTGTTTCTTTTTATCCCTTGACGCCAAATTGACCCAATATGGCTTTTCGGATCCAATTCCTATATTACGGGGTTCTTTGGGTGAAAAATTTTGCAATTTTTTCCTACAAAAAATAGAGGGGCTACAGGGTAAAATTTTTCAAAACGATTCTGGTCTTTGAGTGATGGATGCTTGAAAATATGGGGTCTTAACAGCCTACATACGCGTCACCGCCAAAATGGGAGGGGCCCTCCTCAAAATCTTGATTTTGGCGAGACTACAATATTGAGGGCAATGGATGATATAAGATCTCATCTTTAGTGGGTATAGCGTCGAGGGATGAGGCTATGGCTCACTCCTGTTCCTTTAATTATAGCCCACCTAAGCTGATCCAATCATGGCAAAACACCTGTCAAACGAGTCAGACGTGCCAATTTGCCGCCTGAATTTTCCCCCCGAATATCGCCCGTTGGCTAAAAAATGTTCCGTCGTTCTTAGTGTTACTTAAGCTGGATTTTTATTTTCAGAAAAGTAATTTACCAATTTGATTTTTGTTCTTTTTTTTCTTTCTGAAAACTTACAATTGAAACATTTAAGTCCAGATATTTTGTTGTGTGCGCAGGTCCAAGGTTGATATTGTAATACCATTCAGTGAATTAATAGCTTATCATTCTTTCCGAAGTGGATATGTTAATGGAAAACCTCACATCAGTGGCAAAAATCAGGGCTGTAAATTTTGAATGTGCCTTTAATGCACGAGTCAATGGACCGATTACATTTTCCCCAAAGAGTTGTCAACACAATATTTACAATCAGAGTTACAGGGCGTCTCAGAAAGAACGTTCCCTCCAGAAACGGCCATTTGGCTTACTTAATCAATTCGTCTCCTTGTTTTAACTTATATTGTGAAATATGTACGTTGTTGAACCGATGGTAAAACAAAAAAGCAAACGGTGGCAAAATAACAAACAATGACTATTTCCCTAAATATGGTGCCATCATACTTTGTCACGACTAGCATAGCATAGAAACATGTACATTGTAATTCTAGGATTTGAAGCACACGTCACTCCTCCAGATGTAATTTTTCCCATGTATTGCCTAAAACACCTGAACATGCACTTAATTTGTTCTTCAGAATTAAGTGACCTAAATCCCTCACCCATCTCCCATCATAATGCAAATTATGATTTGGTCAAAGCGCACTTTCAAATAATGGCATTGGGCGTGAACTCCTACATGGCATATTCTCTTGGGTTGAAGGACACTCGTTTCATCGTGAATGGTAAACGTTTTCCTCAAAGTAGGGATCCCAGTAAGATGCAATCAGGGGAACGAGAAAAATTTCTGAGCAATGGCAAGACTCTAAGGTGCAAGGAAAAAAGAGCGATATGGTCGTCAAGAACAGGAAAATCAGCCGTGAATAATGCTCCAGTGCGTAGAGAACTGACCAATAAACTCTACTCCCCAGCAATTGACCTTGGAATTGAGAGTATTATTGGGCCCAGGAAGGTCTTAAACCTTTTTATGGTGGGATAATTGCATCTATGGTTTCCTCTGCTAATTGCTTAGCCATGGACACAGTTGGTTTGCAGCATTTTTTTAGGGAAATAGTCATTGTTTGGTTATTTTTTTCACCGTTTTCTTTCTTGTTTTCACCATTTTGTATATAGTTTCCTAATATACGGGGAAACAAGGATACGCATTTATTAAGTAACAGCAAAAACCGTAGCTTGCTTGGTTCAGTAGGTCCTTCTTATAATGGGAACACTTGACGTGCACGCATCGAAGTCACATCTCTCAAAGGATGCTTAAGGGGGAAGGTACGAGAAACCCCAGGGTTAGACTAACCCCTTGATTTACAAATGACGCGTAACAAACATCACAACCACGGTTGCACACACTATGTTTCAACGTGATGAGAAATTCAACTTGAAAATCACCCTCACTTGTAATTATGGCAATGCTATAGCCTGAGGGCGGCCTGTAATGTATGTGAAGTTGAAAACGAAGAAGTAGAACAAACCAATGTTTTCCCAATTTCCCCCGTTTAAGGAAATGCCTCTAGACAACTTGCCATTGCCATTTACTTACTGCTTGCAGTGTATATAATTATTTATTTGTTTAAGATATCGTTTATATCTTATTTGGCAAGGGTAGACCATTAGTGGTTCAGACCCCACCTGCTTTCCTAACGATGGCCACAGTACCAAGACGACTGGGACAGTCCAGGTATCTAATCCTTGCCGAAAAATGACGCAATTTACAGATAAGACCTCCATAACACGTGACGACTGCGCAACGTCGCGTCAAGGTTTCGTTTGCCTAAGTCCCAGCAACGAGGGGCGAGTGGTTGTATGTTTAACCCTTGAGGTCTACCACCTTTCTTACAGTATCTCTGATGGCTCATTACATGATATATCATGCTAATAACCTCTCAAGTAACCAATCAAAATAAACCTTTCTACATAATCTGTGTAAACCATGAAGCTCTTCTTACCATATTTCTGATTGGCTACATTTGACTGGTTAGACTCAGGAGTTAATCAATAACTTTTTTAAATTAAATTCAATAATTTAGAACCTGACAAAATCTCAGAGAGACCGTCGGGAATTAACTCCGGGCACCACCCCAAGATACCCAGGCTATGTGACCACTGCTTCCCTTTCATATGTGACATCTGATCTGCACTCCGATTAACTAGGCTAATTTGAAAATAGAGTTATTATCATATCGTCATGTAAGTTGTCAAGAAGGTCGTACGTGCAATAGCTGCCATGTGATACCTCTCCCTCGGGTGCCTTGGTCTTGCCTTGTAAGATTGTTAAGGCTAGCTTCCCTGCACTGCCCCTAGCCACGTGACCACAATATTGAAGCTTACGCTTTCTGATAAATATCAATTTAACTCTTTTTATTCTTGGCTGAATCTGTCAGAACCCAGTCATTGGTGTGTTTGTCGTGCCACCTATCTAAATGTAAAAAGAGTGAAAAAATGAGTGAATCTTAATTCACTTGAAAAATGATTGTACATCACTCAAACATAGTTGCATATGTTGGTTAATTCACTCCAAAAAGAGAGAATCACTGAAATTTCACTCCAAAAAGAGTGAAAAAAGTGAGAGTGAACACCACTCTAAAATGTGTTGTCCTCCATTGAACTCTTTAAAGAGTAACATTCACTCGCTTAAAGTGAACGTCACTCCTTTTTGAGTGCACATTTCACAATTTTACTCGTTCTACTAAATGTTCACTCAAAAAGGAGTGAATGTCACTCTTTAAAGAGTTAAATGGAGGACAACACATTTTAGAGTGGTGTTCACTCTCACTCTTTTTGGAGTGAAAGTTGGGTGGTTTCTCTCTTTTTGGAGTAGATTAACCAACACTATTCTGAGTGGTTTACACTCTTTTGCGTTTTTTCACTCTTTATACATTTAGAGAGCAAGTGATTCGCAATATCCGACGATAACACCATAATTCAAAGGCTGTGATCTTTGTTATGTCTGCCTTTTTGAGTGTCCAGGCTTCACATCCATATGTGGCAATGGGGAAGATGAGTGCATTGAGTAGTCTGGATTTTACATTGACTAAAAGGACCTGTCTTTTAAGAGAACGGATCTGAGTGAATTTTTCTGCAAATAAAGCAAGACGTTTTCCTGTTTTCTTCTGGATGTGTGATTATTGCTTGGGCAAGTTGCACCCAGGTAAGTAAATTCTGATACTGCTCCACAGGTTCACCATGAAGGTGTATGTTGTTGTTGTCTGGAACACACAAGGATTTGGAATCTTCTTGACATTCATCTGCAGGTGAGATCTTTGCTTTCATTGGCAAATATGGAGCCGCAGAATGGATGATTCATCTTCATTTCAGCCAGTAGATGGCTTCGTCGTCAGCATATCGAGGTAGGTAGGTAAACTCTACTCCTCCGGTGTTGGTTCCTGTATGGATATTCATTTTATTGCCCTTCTCATCGATGATCTCAAGTAGAAATTAAAGAGAGCTGGTGATATGGTACAGCCTTGTCTGACTCCCATTTTGACTTGAACCAATCTGAGTATCTCCACCTACTTGAATAAAACAACACAGATGATCTGTGGGGGCTGCAAAGAGACCGAAGGAGAGCAACGACTGATGTTTAGGGAAGCCCAGTTCGAGCATAGATATCAGCATGATCTGGGACGACTGAATCAAAATGCATTTGATAGTCTACGAAGGCTATGTAAATAGGCGTGTTGTCACAATTTTCTTCTCAAGGGTAGTTGATCCGAAGGTTACAGATTTGGTCCGAATGTCCCTTCCGTTTAGAAAGCCAGTTTGCTCTTCTGAAATTTTCAGAGTACAAGATGTTTTGCATACGATTGAGGATAATGTTGAGAAGCATTCTTGCTGGCATGTGCGATAAGCAGATGATACTAGTGCATTTACATCACATATGATATTAACAAAACTAAATACAATAATGAATAATGGTATAAGTAAACTAAAACACCTGGTTCAAGACAAAATAAAACTTCACTCAATCTTAAAAAACTAACTATATGGCTTTTTGGACACTCACAAATAAAACAAAAATTAAATAACTCTTTTGGAATATCTCCATCGATAATAACAAAATAAATCACGTTAATGCTGTTAAATTTGTAGGATCACTATCGACCAAAAGCTAACCTGGAAAAATCACATAGACGAGTTAGGAAAGAAATGTTCAAGAGTATTGGATTTTATATAAAGTTAAGCACTTTCTACCTGAAACTGCCTTCTTAGTCTCTATAAAACACTGTTCTCTCAAATATCACATATGGTATCAGCTGCAATGGGCAAGTCATGCAACACTGAAATGGCTAAAACTGCACATAACTGGCAAAAGCGTGCACTGGAGCCTTGAGCAACAGTGATTAACAGAATGCATCTAATCCCTTGTTTTGTTAATAACCAACTAAAAATATGGATTTGTGTAAACATAATATAGGAACATTCATGTACAAATACAGTCAAAACAACCAGTTGCCCTCCACATTTGACAACATGTTGTACAAATGGCTAAAAACACACTTATTCTACAACATGCAACAGATTTTCAAATACCTATATTAAACTTGGATTTAGTGTTAAATCTAGATCTACTTGGGGTTGGAATAACATTCCACAAATGTTAAAAACTCAAAAAATACTCTTCGTTTAAATTTAATTATCAAGTCACTCATTTCTAACTACAATTATTGTAACAGTCTGGGACTGACAGGCCATTTATTCGCTTACTTTCCATTACTCTTCCACTTCATTATATTCATGTGTTCAAATATTATATATCATATTGTAATGTAATATGTTTATATCCGATGTATGATTGTGGATAACTAAATATGTTATGTTATTTAGAGGGCGATAGTTCTTAATTGTCGCGTTAGTCATAATCTCCCTACTTGTGTAATAGTGAGGAAGATTGATGATACCCAGTCTTCCAGACCATTCAACGGTATCCTAAGTGCGGTTGCAAAGCGCCACACGCTTGAATGTCCTGTGTCCCCAGCTCTCGCTTTCAGGAGTTTAGTCGGTGATTCATTCTGTGGCCTGGAGATTTGTTGTACCAAGGGCTTTTTTTGTCCGTGTTATTGTACATTTTTCAACACTGCTTGATTTCTGCAGATTGTGGTGAGCAGTTTCCTTTCTTTTCTCTGATCATTAATGTTCTTGGGTGTGGTTTTCTTGTCAAAGTTCTTGGCTACTTGGGGAAAAAAATCTCTAGAGTTGTGTTGGGCATTGTACTGCTCAAGCTTTATGCATTCACGGTTCAACCAGGCTCCTTGTCTTTCTTAACTCTGGCGTCAACATCTTTTTTGAGTAGATACAATTAGCCTTGCCTGATGTCTGACTCTGAAGCGGAGTTGGCCTTTTTGCTATCAATGACCTTTCAGTGTTTCCTCTCGGTCCACGGGTTCTTGGCATCCCTTCTGGTCGGCCTAAACCTGCTTGGCTGCTTTTTGGTGCTGTGCAATACTATATTAAAATGAGGCTCCAGTTTAGAACTTTTTTCAAGGTTATTTCTTGCGTATACCTCTTTGGGGTAGTAATCTTACATCCGTTTATGAAGGCCTTAATATTGTAACTGCAGATGTTATTCACTCAGAAAAGGCATGAATTGGAAACATTTCACCAACACAAGATGCATTAGCCTGAGCATTTGTTCGTTATACGTACGTGCAGGTCAATGGATTAGCAATAATTACAAAGTTGCCCCAAACCAGCAGAATTTTGGTGGTGCTTTCGAACGTCCAATGCTCAGTGCAAGATGTAATGGTTAACTGCTCCTGGCGAATAACAACCTCGTGCAATTATCGATTGTGTGAGAGGGCAGTGTAAATGCAAGAAGATATGCTCGACACAGTGACTTACAACGCTGCAAGTGCAATGGATTGAATACAATTCCACCTTTCCTATAACGCAGGCATGATATTTTAACTTGATGGCTGTATGCCATCATTTGTTTTAGCACTGTACCCAAATGGCCCGGTATACAAGGTCACGGTTTTGTCCCTGACCTTGAAGACGAGCATTGGGTACAGTGCTGAACCAACTGGCCTCGTCTACAAGGTCACGGTTTATTCGTACATGTTAGCCATGGTAGCTAGGACACTCTCATAGGGGACACTCAGTTGCTTTACACCAAGTTCTCAACTTAAAGTAAGCCCTCACTTAAAAAAACACCTCAAAGCAGGACTTTTTCGTTATTATACTTCCTTCCCCCTTGCCTGCGGCTTACTAAAATTTCACTTTGTCCGCCCTCTGGTGGCTAAACTCAGATGGTGCGCAACGCGACATTTTTAGCTTCAGAAATGTTTCGTTTGATTTACATGCAAAGTATGGTTTAGGCTAGCGGCAAGATCTCATATGCGTTTACTAGGGTGACGCACCCCTTACAAGTACTATTTTGTTAAACAAATTGTCTACAATTATCAAAATCAGTTCGTACGCGGGTTCTCACTTTCTAGTATGTGCACATTTTTCTTGAAAATGAATTAAATGTCATTTCCTTTTTTCCCCTGCATATCAGGACAGGGATGTAACCACGTTTGCATGGACCCTGCAAATAATGTCTATTGATAAGTAAATCCCCCGGTATGCAGAGGATGAAGTAGACAACGGACTTCAATTCTCCTGGGACTGCCAGCCCTAAAATAAGCGTGCTGCCAGCACATCATTGCAGCTGAGATTGAAAAATGGGCAGCTGGAACACTCCTAAAAATTTGCAGTTGAAAATTAGTCAGGTCAATATACAGTTTGACCATGGACGTAATAGAGGGGACCAACAACACACTAGTTTCAAAGAACCCTATCACGTTTGCCGCCTTTTGTTTATTAAAATCACCAGCGATAATCACCTCTCAGTAGGAGAGCTGACTGACCTTCGCTTGAATTTTCTTATTGAACATCCATTCCTATCATTGTACCTACAGTTATAGCGTTAAGAATTTATACTTTAACTCTTTCCATTGTATCAAAATATGTAGAAACTAACGAGGACGTCACTATGCCGTTCATCAGTCATAATTTTAAAATACTGCATATAGGAAAACTTGATATTTTGCAAATTTTACGGGCTCACAATAATATTGTAACCCTTAACATTTTCCCCTCATGTAGCACCTTATGAACTCATTATGACAATGTTAGTATGTTGTACTCATTTTGGTATCAAGGAAAGAAGAGGACTGCTATCTATTGCAACTACAATCAAATTCTGTGATATTCCGTGTCGTACTTGGCGTGTTGGTATTTCCCGCCCTGAAAGGGGGGGGGGCAGTAGCTTAAATTTCCCTTTTGACATTGGGGGGATTGGTTGATGAATTTATGGATGACAATGGGGTTTGCTGAAAAGATCCATTCTCGCTACTGTGCGCGCCAAGCGCTCTAAAAAATGTGGCCATTTTTTTTTTTTAATCATTAAATATAAATTTTAATTTTAACAAATGCTTCCGCAATCTGGGTAAAATATGAGGTTTATTTTGGGTAAAAACACGTGAATCGGTATCAACATTGGGGGGATGACCGTATGGACCATCCCCCTCATCAAATATTGGGGGATTACCCCCCCCCCCCATCCCCCAGGATTTACGCCCTATGTGGGGTGGGGGGTGATTGCCACACCTATCCATCACTTACTTATCCATTGTTACACGGTACATGACCTTTCATAACACCATTTCTCAAGAGTCGGAAGTGATCGGAACCATTTTCATATTATTTTCACAAGATTTTTAACAATTCGGTCACAAAATCCCCCAAAATGCAAGCTTATTTTCTACAGTCGTGCTCCACCAAGGAAGACGGATTTTGATTGGGTTTTTCGGTATTTCTGAATAAATTCTCCTCTATTTGGTGACACAACTTGCCAAAAAAAGATGGAGATTGAATGTACTGTGCATTTTTCCAAACCCTACAGTCAGGGGTCACAACACCGGTCAAATTACAAAGTTTTGTGGACGGCTTTTCCCGTAGTCACTCAATCGACCGCGGCAAAGGATCTGATCACAAACTGTCTCGGTGTATGCACATGAATACACATCTAGTGCCTAAAGCTTTGGTCGAAGATGAAGGGGTATTCGAATTAGAGAATTGGGTGGTTTTCGCGTGGTTGTCCTTCTCTCTAATTATGTCAATGGTTTTTGACCAATAAAAAATTGCAACAAAAGGTTTTTCAAGGGAATAAGCAGTATGGACACTAGGAATAACAATTGAATAGGTCTATTCATAATCGGAGCACCGGAAAGTTATTTTCACAATGGGCGTCAAGGATGGCCGCCAATATCTTAAAATTAGTATAAATCATTATTGGATCCTAGAACCGTAATGACGAACCTAGAGTTTTATGGGTCAAAGAAGTCACCCAGACCAACGATGAGTGTACTAAATAATCAACATTACGTCAAAATTCCAAAATGGCAGCCAAAATGCCAGTCATACAGGCGAATATGGCCATACTGAGGCTTTCCTGAAATTTTAGATGTTTAGATTTGGTGATCATACCTGTATGTTGGGCTACTTAACACACTAGACTATTAAATAAATCAAGAATCTGAAGTTACAAAAATAAAAAAAACGGAGCCCAAAATGACCGCCAAAACATGAGAATGAAAATCCTGCGTTTGCAGCACTGGTGGATCAGTCTGTTGGCAGGTTAGCTGACCTTGAAGAGCATTCTCACATTGACTGTAATGGCCAAAATCAGTTCATTGTGGCTTAATTCTCAGAAGATGTCAGGGGTTGCCAAAAAGGCGTGCATCGTGGCCGATCGCAAGAATCTTGGTCATGCATTGAGTGCGGTTTGCCTGGGAATGCTTGTCAATTTGTTGGAGCTGATGGAACACAAATACTTGAAAGAATGTATTTCTATGTTCAAGAAAATGAGTGAACTCGAGACTACCCGTCTCCAGATGTTTCCATAAATTCATTTGAATGGTTTCATGTAATTCGTATAAATAATCCGTTTGGGCTGTCTTAGCTCTGATCTTGTAATTGACAACAGACTTTGATGAGATTAATTAAAGAGTACTGAGGATTAACGACATGGACGCGGGTGTGAATGGATCAGCATGCATTGGAACACTGTCTCTACCCATAACCTCTGAAAACAACATTGCCATGCAAGATTCAACAGACCTC
This sequence comes from Ophioderma brevispina, assembly GCA_023653785.1. Classification (NCBI taxonomy): domain Eukaryota; kingdom Metazoa; phylum Echinodermata; class Ophiuroidea; order Amphilepidida; family Ophiodermatidae; genus Ophioderma; species Ophioderma brevispina. The sequence goes on from JAMKCH010005570.1 coordinate 23,948, forward strand.
TCCCCAATACAACAAGTGAGCAGCACATAGATTCTAAAGGGGAAGAATCAGCAGACACCTTGGACTTGTTAAAGACTAGCACACCATTTACAAGGCCCATGTTAAAAATATCATAGTGGGTGTAGTCGCCAACCATGTTAAAAATGTTCTTAAAAAAACAGAGTTTTGACTGGCAGCTGGGATCACAACAGGTGACTTTTTGTACAGTTATTTGCACGTTGTTATTTGCACGTTGAGTTCCCGACATGCAGTTAAAACGCCGTTTTTTTCAAGTGGAAAGACAAAGCCAAAACCACTGGGCTATGCTACTGTCAAGGTGGCTCATGAAACAGACCATTGATCCAGTCTTCTTCTGTTGTTCAATGGTTCTGTGGTGTCCACAATAGGGAGAAATTGTCAGTGCAAGGATTTATGAGTTATGAGCTAGCCCATTCTTGCCCGCCCTTTTTGAAGCCAGAAAGGTCTTCTGCACGGATGATAAGCCTCAGGTATAGCTCATGCATTATTGATCATTCGGTCCAGGAAATTGATTTCACTAGCAGAAAGCCTGTGGAAGGGGACTATAAAACTGCCTATCACCGGTAGAAGTTAGGTTTTCCAAACCATCGAAAAGTCTGATGTCTGCAACTCAATTGCTGAGCAACTCTCGCAAATGGTCGTTTTAAGGGTATTGATTACGGATCACACTCGTGTGTTTAAAAAAGATAACCAAACTTCGTCAAGCCCCTGGCGGGGACGGGTCACTTTCAACAATCCTTCTCACTAGATGAGATCACCTCTGGGAATCAGCAACTAAAGAGAGTGGAAAGGCCCAGGGGTTGATTTGAAAACATACCAGAGGAGGGTCCGGGCGCACTATGGCCCACGAGGCTTGAATGGCTCAGGAGTTCTACACAGGTTGCCTCACCAAAAACAGTCCTTACCCAAAGATCTGGAGGAGGGCTACAATCATTGCACTCCCAAAACCAAACAGGCATGTGACACACACCTACTGTGGGGTTCCTTCAAACTCATTGAGAGGCTGATCCTGGCGCGGCTGGCGAATCCAATCGGACAGATGGGGAATTTCGCCATGGCCGGAGTACTATCCATCAGATTGTAAAATTCACAAATAATATTTTGGTAGAGCTTTGGATTTGAAAAGCGTCGTAAGGTAGGCGTATTCTTGGTGGACCTTACTGGAACATATGACACCGTATTGGCACCAGGGCGTGTGGACACTCAAGCTTCAACGTGTCTAATTTCAGATTATAACATGCTTTGCAAACAGTTAGCTTTGTCAGCAAAGAACAGTGAGTGAGCAGAGCAGTGCAGTCATGTCATGTGCATCATGTGAGGAACGAGTGTCCCACAAGGATCAGTACTGGCCCCCATGCTGTTCAACTTATATCCGCGATTTATCTCAAACATTCACATCTAGACAATATGCTACGCTCGACGATCTTGTGCTCTTCTTCACGCGGACAGAAGATGGACGGAGTAGAAAGTACACTTACTATAGATATGGCCCTACTTGCAACAAGACCTGGAGACTGAAGTGAGCGAAGCCAAGACCACCGCTACTGCATGCCATCTTAACACCAAAGAGGCTCATCTCCAGCTTCAAGTCAATCTCAATGGAGCGCCTCTGGCATACAACCTACACAACCTATCTGGGAGTGTGAGCGGTGTGAAAGCTTGATCGGCAGCTTATCGAGTCAGTATGTGCAAAGGTATCTTTGAGGAATAACCTTCATGTGCCCGGGGGGGCCTTGTGGATATTCCTGGGGTGCTAGCCCATGCACCATAAGCAAACACTGCCCTGGCTCTCTGGTCTACAGCACGCTGAGTATGCCGCCCTAGCCTGTGCAAGAGCTTCCACAAAGAAAGAAGCTGGACCCACCAGAGCTACCAAATCAACGAGACATGAGAAACATTAACTGGTTGCCTTCGTCCCACTCATATGAGTTGCTACCAGTGCTTTCAGGCATTGCACTTGAAAGTGTCTTCAGAGAGAGCACCCATATTTATAAACTGGTGAATAAGCTTTGTTGAGAACAGCACGGCAGAGAGAGAACTGCGCTCTCGTCGACCTTTCTATCGATACGCTGACTAAACTCTCCAGCTGCTCCCATTCAACATCTTACAGAAAATGGAACACTGCCTGGCTAGATACTCCAAGGCCAGACCAATTCACTTATTTCACCTATTTACAGAACTACCACCTGATGGTAGCAATGTCCACGTAGGAATGGGTCACCTGAACAGGATTCGCACAGGTTGTTCGTCGGTTCCAACATTTTCCAACAGCCAATATGCACACCTCCAGCCTGCCAATGTGGCTCTCCATCACAGAATGCGGATAACATCTCAATGGAGGGCCATACCTTTCGTCCACAGGTGGAGATAAAACTTCTCAACCCCCAATCAACACTGAGCTGGCTCCACCGTCAACAACATATTTAGCTGCCTCATATGCAAGAAGACACTCATTTGTAAAAAATGCTCTTCATCATGTCATAGTGTCTGTGACCAGCCAACTCAACAACGGCAAACAAACCTTATAAACAACTTGCTCAGAAGAAGAGCAAGAGTAACAGTTGAATTGGATTGAAACACCAGGGTGTTTACTCAATAGCACTAGAACTAGACAAGAATGGTTGAATGGTTACATAATAGCCATTCTAAGTGAATCATGCAAAAGATGCTTTAATAATCGTTCTGGTTTAGAGGTTTCTTGTGGCAGTAAAACAAAAATGCTTGTCACAAACTGGAAAATTCTATAGGTGAATGTCAATGACTACTTTAACAGCCTTTAGACAATTTACGACCATATATGGACGCCATCTTGGATCTGCAGAGTTACCTTGGAATTGAGGGGAACTTGATTAAGGATTCTAACCCGTAAAATCTGGGGTATACACACCCAATTTAAGTTGTGAGGTGAATAAGTAATACTCATTTTCGTATATTGGTGGCAATCTGGGACCCCCATCTGGGATTTGTTTTGAAACCTGATTGCTAAATGATACTTTTTGATCGCAACATGGGTTTCTTGACCTCCAAAATGGGTGAAAACACCAAAATGAAATTTTAGATAAATGATAAGGCATTTGTGGTATTTTATGCAACTCGACAGCCACCTTGAACGAATTTTGAAATTTACCCCTTCCGAAGCTCCGTTTTGATAGACTTTGAGTATGTTAAACTGGTTCTAATATCCAAAATCCATTGAGAAAAACCTTTGTTGCAATTTTTTGGGGGTTAAGGTGTATTTTTTTGTAAAATGACCTGTCTAAATGCAACATACCAAAAGAGCAAAAAAAGAAAGTATTATAAAAAATCCTCACACGGCAGTATTAGTATTACCTGTGAGTGAGGTGATCCGCCCACCCCTATAAACGGTAACAAAAACTTTGGTTTTTACTAATACATTGGCGTTCAAATGGCACCTAGCCTGTTGCGTGCTAAGCATTTGTTTTACCCTGAAAATATGCATGGCTGAAGCTGAGATTTTCCTTATTTTAGGGGCCCGGGGGGATTGCAAAACCATTGGTAGGTCCATGACGTAAAAAAGCTTTTGAATTGTTTCACCGCCCGGTTTAGATTGAACTACAGCCTCATTCACCAAGAAAAAAATAAAACTACAAACTCTGCTGGGGAGTTTGAATACTTGATCGTATATTCATCTTTATTCAAAAAGCAAAAACACACGAAGATGAGTAACAATCATGAAAGAAGTTTGATTGGCAAGCTTGACCTAACAATCTTTGGTCAGAACCAACACCCCATAACTTAATCATATTAAGAGTGGGAGCTCTTTTTATGCAATTAAAAGGTTTGTTCGGCACCGGAGTTCACATGCAATTCATATAGGTGATGATTTTTTCGATTTCTGATATTGCAAATCAAACTTTATTTATCGGTGAAAGAGGACGGGTAATTTGTGTTCACGTCATGAAAATAGCTTAATCTAAATCGGGGTGATGGTATAGCACCTGTCAATCTTTTCAGTTGCATGGGTAATAGCAATGACTCTGCAGTTCCAATGAAAACTATCTGTGAATGTTTGGTCTTCTACATACCAAGCGGATTTACTTATCAAGAGCCCCCATTATTTGTGGAGTCAATGAATCATGGTATATACCTGTAAGTCGCTGTGATATATTCAGTGCATTTTAAATTGATTGATGAATTAAATTCATTTCTCGAGAAATGTGCACAGACTAGAGTAAGTGCAGATACACCACGGAGTAGAATTGATTTCTGTAATTTTACGAAGTTATTCGGAAGAATTATTGTACTTCCAGGGGTGCGCCACTTTATCCGAGCATCTTTTTCGCTTTGGCATCATGGCCTATATGAAAAAAAAGAAGTGTAGTAACGAGAACCATAATTATGGTGGTATAAGTGTCGGAAAACCTCGATCCTGTAGCGATCCAGAGAGAATGCTCGTGCGCGGAGTGCCCATATCTCTTTCATGACGTCTGGGCAGAATCATACGTGATCACATTTGTGTTTGGGGTTCGCCCATCCTCTCGCACAAAGAGTCTGTATCATCCGCATCGATGATGTCCTTATAGACCTGGGTGGAGAGGAGTACTTGAGGTAAAGGGCTTACTCAATTAAGGGCACCGAAAACATGGCCGCGCGTGCCTTGAAATACACGCCTTTGGTCGTGTGGGTCGGCGGCCTCAATCCCTGGACCACAGGTGCCTGTACGAAAACCAACCAATGCACAAATCATGAATTGGTTATCTAAAAGCTGTGCTGCTGTGTACATCACGTTACGCGGTATAACGGTTCTCAAGAATACTAACAAACATCAGTTCATTGCACATAAAATAATAAAGAACAACCATAGAAGGGAATGCAATCGGTATTGCAAAAACATGGTGAAATTCAATGCGGGGGGTAGGAGTTTGCAATCTGCAAGAATGATGTCACTCGCTACAAGCGCTGTACATCTGGTCCTCCTCTCATGAAATCAAAGAGTAGAAGTGGAAGGTTTTATCAGTTCCTGTGACTTGTGCCAACAGTCATAAACCACACTGTCTATGAATTCATAGGCATAGAACTCAATGCTTCAATAAACACTGACACTGATTCGTAAAGGTGCCTTTTGGTGCTGCAGAACCTTTCATTTTTTGTAGTTATGATTGACCAAATCCTCGAAAAAAAAACATAGACATAATACAGACAATTCAAGGGTATTCTGGTGTGTGTTGTCGTGTTCCATATGAAATGGTTAAGGTAAAGTCTGACGCTTTCAAACCCTGGGCATTCAGTGACAGGGGTCTTGGGTAAATTGACAAGCCAAATGACCCAGGATATGGCTTTTTGGATGCCAATTCGCTAGATTACGGGGTCTTTGGTGACATTTCTGATTTTTTCCTACAAAAATAGGGTCTCTTGGTGAAAATTTTTGCTAAAACGACCGAGTCTTTGAGTGTGATAATGCTGCTGAAAATGGGGTCCTAAAACCAAGGGGGGGGGGGGGGGGCCCTTACATACGCGTACTCCAAATGGTATTGCTCCGGCAAAATCCCCCCTAATGTTTCCAGAGGACTCCATATTGAGGCAATGATGATTAGAACGATCTCATCTTTATTTGGTTTAAGTCGGTGGGACGATGTGGTAGGATCACACAATGTCCTTTTAAAGTAGAGCTCACCTAAGCTGATACAATCATGGCAAAACACCTGTCAAACGAAGTCAGACGTGCAATTTGCCGCCTGATTTCCCCCGAATATCGCCTTTGGCTAAAATAGTCAGTCGTTCTTAATGTTACTTAAGCTGGATTTAACTTAGCTGGAGCTAACCCCAGGGTTAGACTAAACCCTTGATTTACAATGACACGTAACAAACATCACAGACACGGGTGCACAGCACTATGTTAAACGTGATGAGGAAATTCAACTTGAAAATCATCCTCACTTGTAATTATGGCAATGCTATAGCCTGAGGGACGGCTGTATTTATGTGAAGTTGAAAACGAAGAAGAGAAGTAGAAACAAAGTATGTTTTCAATTCCCATAGTTTAAGGAAATGCATCTAGACAACTGCATTGCCCATTAATACTGCTTTTACAGTTGTACTATAATATTTTTTTAGATACGTTGTATTCTTATCTGGCAGGGTTAAAGACCATTAAGTGTTCAGACACTGCATTTTCGAAGGATATCACAGTACCAAGACGATTGGGACAGTCAGAGGGGCTATCATCTGCCAAACAATGACACAATTTACAGATCAGACTCTCCATAACACGGGACCGACGGCCCTGCCCGCCGCAACGTCCCGAATGACGAGGTATTTTCATGCTTATTCTTTTGCCTAAGTCTAGCAAACGAGGGTAGACGTGAGTTGTTGTTCACCCTGAGGTATCAACCTTCGTAAAGTATCTCTGATGGCTCATTGCATGATATAGCATGTTATTATACCTCATATATAGAGTCCTGTCATCTGATTGGTTAAAAGTGAGCATAATTTCAAACTAGCTTCAAGAATTGAACCAAAAAGAACACTATGCCATGGTAGAGCGGGCATCTCATTCAGAAAACTATGACCGGGGACACCTCCTCCCAGCATAGAGACTGCCGTACGGACTACCATCCGTATACGAGTGTACATATTGAGCTGGTGTAAGAGATGAATACAGCGCAAACTCGCCGGGGTCACATTTTCTGTGTGTGTGAAGCAGAAAGATCGCTTGTTTGGGGAAATTTTGGTTTAAACATTTACCAACAGGCTGGGTCCAGAAGTCGGTACAACAACACCGAACAAGGGCAAACGTCGAAATGGCTGAATCACAGCAGCCACGCTTTGAGCTTGTTGTAGGACCGACGAAGGTCGTAAAGAACATAGCGAGCTGACAGTTGCTAAAACAAAACGGAATGGTTAAAAATACGCCGTGAAGATATGCGCGGATATTGACCAGAGCGGGTGACGACCAATCTGCAGGCCGTTGGCAAGGTTGCCGAATTCGGGAGTTCGATGAATTTCTACGCATCTTGCCGACAGAAAATCGCACGTGTATAGACAAAAAGTACATGATGGCGATCGTTTTGGACTCAAACGTCAGTCCTCAACACAAGGAACGTTGATTCAAAGGTCATGAAGATTTTGCTAATTCTTCACGAGTTTTCAAATGTTCTCATGCAACCCTGACAACAGCAAGTAAGGATTGGTAGGGGTTGTAAAGCCACAAAAAAGTCCCATATCGCAGAAGAAATGGCCCTTAATTCAAGAGTAACTGGATTGGAATGATCCACAAGGTCTACAGGACAAGGTGTTCCTGGATGGATTATTAACGCTGTACTTTTTTGCAAATCGTGCATGGCAAGGAAGAGAACTACGAGGACATGATGCGGACTTTTAAAAATGTTGACATGGATTGAAGGCAAATGGAACTTTGAAATTTAACTTGTTACTGTTCGGTTTTGCTGTTTATAATTTTGGATTGTTTAAAGCAATAATAGTAGCACATTTTTGTAAAAAAAAGCGCCCCTCAATTTTAAAAAATGTGGGATTTTTACACGTTGTGGTGGTTAATTGGCTATAATTTAAACCAGACCTGTGAATGGTAAGCTCAAAGTGTGTAATTATTACAAAATAGACGTTTTTAATTATTATCGGGGATCCCGATAGTAATAAACACAGCGGCCGTTTCAGCCAAAATCTTTTCAAGCCATTGAAGAGCGCCATCATACGTTGACTGAATTGCAATTGGACCCCGCACAAACAGCCGTCATAACTTGAGTAGCTGGTAGCTTCGTCTTCGCAACGCTACTGTATACACATGTACAAATCACTCAAATCATGAAGTAGTCCTGACTTTGCCAGAATTTTCATTGAATAATTCACGGGATGTATCAGCTTTCCCCTGTAGATGATTGATTATGGTTTCTAGTAGTAGATTACTGTACAAACACTCGTATTTGGTAAGAACATACGTTCTTGGTGGAGGTGCAAAAATTTTGAGCTCTTGAATCTCAAGAGTCAAGGTCAACGTCTGTCAGTGTCAAAAGCTGATTTACAATACAAGGTCTTAACGTCGTCAGGTGCTTCACGGGGTGTGTTGTGTTGGGAGCAGTGAAAATTACAGCCCAGGAAAAAGGAAATGGATTCCACCTTTGCAAAGAAGAGCTGGTACTGGCTGGTATTAAAAATGGAAAATTAAAAAAACAAAAAAACTAAAAAATTACAAATATTAAATTTATAAAAATCTTGCCATGTTAATGTCAGCCATGGATGTGGGCTTCTCAAATTGTCTGTGAAGTCATATAGAATGCCAAAGGAACATAAAGCTTCAATCCCAGACACAACATTTCACATGAACGTAAGTTTATGAATTTCCTTGCATAAACCAATGAAAGTAGGCTTCTAAAATATGGCATTTCACTCAGTAGCCTTGCTAATCAGTATATTTTGTGGTGTTTGAGTTCCTGCAGTGTCAAAGTTTACATACAGAAAAATAAAAAATGAAATTCCACTGTGGTTTGGGGGTTATTTAGTGGGTGAACTGAAATTTAGAGGTGGAGTGCATGAGTGTAAAAACCTGAACACAAGGTTACCCAAATTGGTTGACCCCTAGTTTCTGCTGAGCATAACCTTTTTGTCTTTCATTCAACTCTTTAACATTTGGACCTTATCGTATATCGCTAACGTAAAGGTTATGCCGCTGTACATGGACTTGGTATCAACAATAGCAAATGCAAATTTAAAGTAATCTGACATCGTCAAGATTTTTCAAAACTTACCTCAAAACAGGACTCTGTTAGCATCTACAATACT
>JAMKCH010005571.1:0-93168 GCA_023653785.1 Ophioderma brevispina
GTACATCGCCTGTTGCAAAAAAGACACCCTTTTTACGCGTTTTCTTGTTCACGCATCATATCCACCTTTGAATACAAGTGGCCCCCGGGGGTATCTGCGAAAGAACACATTATTGGTGTCGGTTAATATGAACTTTTTTCAAGTACCTATATACATCACCAAATCAGATATTTCTGCTGAGCATATGTTGCCTTGGCTAGCCCCCCGAGTTTGAGCATAGAATTCCCCGTCGAATTAGAAATAGAAACAGTTGCGTTTAAAATATTCTACGAACAAGATGTCTTGGTGGTTTAGGAATTTTGTATCTAATATTTGATTGTTCGAGCTGGTCTCATACTATGTCGATGCATTCATTCTGCGGGATGTTGGCTTATAAACTTGTAACATCACTGGTAACCAAAATGATATCGTTGGGAAGTTGCACGTTTGCCAATAATTTGATAATTCGGTAATAGGAAATAGTCTAAGCACTCCGATATGGGTCCAGTTGCGCTATCACACCCGCTTATAATTGGGCGACCTGCAAATGCAGTGTTTTCGGGTTTTGGTTCATGCGCCTTTACCAGAAGATATAGATTTGGAGTTTTGATTTCATTATTAGATGATAGGAGATATTTTCTAGTATGTTTATCGATATATCTTTCTACAAAGAGTCCAGTCCAGTCGTGTCCAGTCGTGGCCAATCTTGTGATAATGAAATGCCGAAAGTTGTCGTTGAGCATCGGCTACAATGGGTACGAGAGACCACACCGCACATAGCTTTACTTTATACGTGGTTTGATTGACTAATTTTGTTTCTCTTTAAGTTAGGATAGTAACTATTCCTTTCGCTTATATTTCCGTTTATTCGTCTTTGATTTTGATACTCCATATTGGCTTTAGCAAGATATTCTTCAGTTGGTGTGTTTTGATGTGGAAGGGTTCCCATGTGGAAGGTAGTTGAATAACGGGTGTTTAATTCTTTTTTTCATCTTATTTTTCATTCTCATTTTACGTGCAAGTTTGTGAAAATCTTGCAATAATTGAGAACGGTGAGGTTTGTGGGTGTGAGATGAATTTGAAACCCTTGCTAAAAGGAATCACTTCGATACGGATAATTGGTAATCGGTATAGTTAAGATATGAAACGCTGCACTTTTCAGATTTGGCTTTGATATTGCTTTTGGATGTGTAAATGTGGGTATTCTTGATTGGTAGATAGACGCTCTACGATTGCGATTTATATAACGCTTATGGATATAGTTTTATTTTTTATTTCGTTTAGTGATTTTTGTGTGGGGGATGCCATGACTTTGTTGTATGTGTGTTAGGGGTAGGGTGGGTTAATTTTCTGAAACGACCTGGCGCTTAGACATGATCACCGTACGTAGCTTTAAGTATGGGTGGGCAAGTATGAACATTTTTTTTTACAAATCTTTTTGTAAAACGAGCATATTCTTATGCCATTTTGGCTCCCTGAAAAGAAAATCAGGCAAAGCTTTTCACACAAGATAACTTTAGGTTGGTGCTATCACACCCGCTTATAATTGGGCGACCTGCAAATGCAGTGTTTTTTTCGGGTTTTGGTTAGGCACCTTGACCAGAAGATATAGAGTTTTGATTTCATTAGAGATGATAGAATATTCCTAGTATGTCTCTCGATATAGCTTTCAACAAAGCATCATCAACCCTTCCTCAACAACCAAATTTTCGTAGTTATGTGTCCATCATGGTCAATTTTTTATAAATGAATGCCGAAGTTTTGGGAGCTTCGCTACGATTGGGTACGAGAGACCACCGCACATACTTTCCTTATCAATTGGTTTGAATGCTAAGTTTATGTTTCTCTTTACGTGATAGTACTATTCTTTCAGCGTTCTATTTCCGTTTATTGTACTTGATTTGGATAACTCAATTTGGGCTTCATCCAAAATTCTCAAGTTGGTTGGTTTGATGTGGAAGGGTCCCATGTGGAATGTAGTTTGATCAAGGTGGTTTATTCTGTTTGTTCACATTATGTATTTCATTCTCATTTTACGTGCAAGTTGGTGAAAATCTTGCAATATTGAGAACGGGGAGGTTTGTGGGTGTTTTTGTTTACAAACTATTACTTATTTGACACCTTCATCTAGATGAACATTTTGTTTCATTTTTTTAATAAAAATTGAGAACTTCCTGATTGACTCCACAACCATTGACAGAAAAGTTGCCAGAAAAGAAAGAAAACAGCATCTTCCAAATAGAGGATCTCCATCAACCACGTGAATAATAAGTGTCGTACGACAGTAGTTTACAAATCTCCGATTTTGTCCTTATTACTTTGGTTATGTTTTGAATACCTAACCTTGTTTCCCGACATCAAAATCGGATGTTTGTGATTTTTTTTTCGATTTTACAAATCACTGAAATGCCTTTGAAAAGTTTATCATATAGTATAATTAGCTTATTATAATACTAAACCGTTAATTTTATAATATAATAGTCTCAGCGCAAAATGCTCGTAAAATTATAAATTGTAGAATACCGCGCCTCCCACCGTGCTTCCTTGCAAGTTATATTGTTGGCGAGCACACTGTACGTTGAGATACCGGACGATCAAAGCTACACATCGAAAAGCTTAGCCTGTACACACAGAAATACTCCTGCATTCTCGTTTGTTTCGTAAACCAGTATTTGAGAAATGCCAATAGTGATGAAACAAGATGAGGTGAGTCAGGAGAAGTTATAGATTTTCAGTAACGTTATCATGTCTATTATAGATTTGATCGAAAATTTAGAACAAAATGAAAAATATTGAAGGGTTTTTAGCGTGGATTTATATAAAGGAAAACCCGTATTCTCTTTGTGATTTCATTCTGAAAAATTTAAATAAACACAACTTCAGAAACTATTATTAACATTTCGGGGCTACGTGAATATTTATGAGGTGTTCCGTGATGCAAAAATTTTATTACAAAAGATATGCATGAATATTATGAAAATTTTCCACAAACCATTATTTTGTTCGAAACTTTAGTTCGAAACATTGAAGGTTCTACATTTCGGATCTTTGTATCGTCCGTGCTGTACGCCAACTTATGGGCACTACACCATAAACACATTTTTTTTTTTTTTTTTTTTTTTCAAAAAAAATAACACGCTCTGTGAGTCAATCTACATGTATTTAACACCGCACATTCAACTAGTATTAAAAAAGTTAGGAATGTATAGAATGCTAACAAGCAAAGCCAAATATGTGTTTGAAATGTGCTCAATACTTATTAGTTGTAAGTGTATCAAACACCAAGCTGGTATTGCTGCCTTGACTGATTATGCGTTTTAATGACATTCTGAATAAGTATTTGAAAATTGTTTCTCAACAAGATGCTAAGTTATATTAACGTTCATGCCAATACTTTATGTGAGAAAATTATTTCAATAAGTACTCAATTACTACTCTACCCGTTACAAGTTTATCACTATTAAACGAAATCCTTCATAATTAGGTTCGTCCAAAATGCAAATTCAGTGCGTTGCTCTCCAAGGATGTTACGTGGAAGGCGACCTGAGTTGTGAAAGTGCAACTGAAACTTGAGTGCACAAGCAGTGGTTTGTTAAAGGAAGGATGCCCCCCCCCCCCCAATTGTGAAGCAGTTGGAAACAAGCATTCCAAAGTCATTATTCCAATTCAAGTCTTCCAATTCAAGTTCTTCCAATTCAAGTATTCACAATTCAAGGGTATTCAATTCAAGATTCAATTCAAGTTTTCCAATTCAAGAATTTCAAATTCAAGTGTTCCAATTCAAGTATTACAATTCAAGTATGCAATTCAGGTATTCCAATTCAGGTAGTCCAATTCAAGTATCCCAATTCAGGTATTCCAATTCAAATATTCCATAAAAGTATTGTAATTCAGTATTCCAAATCAGTATTCCAATTCAAGTATTCCAATTAAGTATTTCACTTAGTACAGTTGTGAAAAAGTATTCGATCAATTGATGTTCATTTATTGACAGAAAAATGATTTTGAAGCTGATGAAATGAAACTGATTTTAAGGGATTTCTGTTAAGAAATAGGATAGTTCTTATGGGTTAACAATGCACAATAAAGTAGACTAATAAAGTTTATTAATTGGTCGGGTGTATTGCATAGTGATAGATGTTGAACCAAAATACGTGCCAAGTTTGTGGAAAAAATTCTCATTTGAAAATGGTTACATTTTGCCGAATCAAGGCGCATCCAATTATAATACGATCAATATTCGTATTTGAACAGCTTGCATAAAGTCTTTCAATTGCGCTCTATTTGAAATTAATACATGAGTTATTAAGATTGTCTATTTACAATTTTAAAACATGTTCATTGGACAAGTGTTACATTTTATCTATTCGAATGGTAATTCTACAAGTTAAAATATGGAAAATGTTAGCTGCAATAAGTTTACTTTTGAACTGAATGAGTGAAGTAGGATTGTTATTTGAATAAACATGTGCGTATTCAGTCAGGCCTTTTATGTTGACTCTGGAGTCAGGTAAAATTAGACCATGGTACGTTTGCGATTTTTTAAAACCGTCTTCCGGCTACAGAAACTGGGGATTACTTATAGACCATGGACGTGGACCAATAACCAAATGTTAACAAATTCTGTAGTTCCCATCATCTGGGGGCTAAGGGATAACCAAAGTGTAAATCATTAATAAATTATTACGATCACATAACTGTCTGTTCCCGCACATTAAAACTGGCACCATTTTTCTTAAAAAATATATAAAGGCACCTCAATTTCTTTTTCCCAATATCGAGAGACCAATGGATATGGATAGACTTCAGCAAACCATGAGCTAACGATATTACAATGGGCCGGTATGTAGGGCCATAGTTATAGCCAGGTGCTACCACCTCCACGGATTCGGGTTTGAGTGCAAATCCCGTACTTTCACAATAACTAACCAGTGTACATTAGAATATAGGGTCGTTGACACTAAATGTTCTTCCTGAAACGCGCGTAAATTGAATAGAAATGAAGGAAGCAATAAGTTACGGATTTTGGTTCTGCACAAGTTGTTAGGTCAACGGCTGGCACAGCACCATTCTCTTATGTGTTGTTCCTGTTTATGTACTTTTCGAATAAATGATGACAAAACATGGCCAAGTTAATTGAACACGCACTATAGAAACTCAATATTTACTTTATTGGTGAATGAGGTAAGTATTTTGTCCGAAAGTACTCAGTCTAAATTGGAGAGCGGAACAGTAAATCTTTCAGCTGCGCGACAATATAACAATGGTGCCTGACACTCCAATTAAAGGGACATTGAAGGTTTTTCTACACCGCATAACGGGACGGTGATTGAATATCTTTACTCCATTGTTTGCTTGAAGTCTTGTGTATCCACAAGTCACTGCTATTGGGGAATGAAATTGAAGTGACATTTTATCTTTTTCAAGAAAATGTGCCAGTTTTATTGGTCGAAAAAAGAAAAACTAATCATAGGGGTTAAAGTTAATTGAAACGCACAGTAGTATCTCTACATTGTCATTGTATCGCGAACGAGGAAGATATCCGTGCTTGAGGTCATGACAAAAAACTCACGCCAATGAGGTGAGTTCATAACATTCGAAATCTGTTCAACGGCAGGCACCAATAAAATGGACGAAATGTAAAAGAATGTGAAGTGTGTTCTGGGCCAATTATTGAGTATCATTAACTGTCAATTTGTCAATTGAGCATGTTGTGTTATGTATATCCTTGTTCCACTGATTTCTAGAAATAAATTAAGTTGACAGTGTATTATTTTTTATAAATAATGGTGCACTCTTTCTCATGGTTGTGCTATATGCCGTTTCCTGGTTAAATAATATTGTTTTTATTTGTAAAGGAAATAAAATTATCTGGGGTCGTGTAGTCACGAATATCTAATTAAAAGGCAATATGGTATTCATGGGATCATAAAAGGCAATATGGTATCATGGAACATAGCCTAAATGTAAACCCTCGCCCAGGGTATATTGTCTTCAAATAAAATTATGGGAGAAAGCATATCATAAATATATTTAACTTGCCCATGGGAATATACCTACCATTATTGCAAAGTGCCTGACAAAATACAATTTCTGAAATGTGCGTAACTCGTAAAACCACAAATTATTATAAAACATGAAGAACAGTACATTTTGGAACTATCTAATAAAGAGCTTTCCAATGACGTATAATTGATGGAAGTAATTTTTGAATGATTGAATGTTACTTGGCTTCCCAAGTTATTCATAGATATGTAGCAAAAAAATGAAAATTACAAATTGAATGAGACCCTTATGTCAATTTTGGCCTATTTCTATCCCTTTTCACCCCATCCACTGTGCACTTCACACCAATATATGACTCATGAATAAACACCAATAATAAACCATTCTAATTCATTTCAAAATGATAGATATTTCAGGTGCTTTATAAAAAAAAATACATAATTCACACATCATTACTGCAGACTAAATGTCCCAAGAGATACATTTTCAAATTCTATGAGTATGCCTTTTGGAAGATATATCGTGTGCATGTAATTGGAATTATGAGGGGTAAGTCTGGCCCATTGTAATACAACTGCAGATTTTAAAAATGGCGTCCCACTGTATTTTTGGCCGTCCAAAACATCAGGAGCCTGTAAAGGACATAAGCTCAAATTTACAATTGAGAGCCATATCAACAGACTTAAAAAGGATGATAAATGTAATGAACGTACGCAATGTGAATCCATAACAAGTAGATGTTCAATCATAGACTCAACACTGTCTGTAGAAATGTAATGTTAACAGTTGCGGGTCTAAATCTCATATGTAAGAGCAGTTATCCCCCCCGTTGCCATTGTTTCTAAATAATAAGCTTAACTAAGAATTTCAATTTGTATCCCAAGATATAATTAGGTATTTTAGGATCCAGTATATGCACGGTTATAATATCTTAATTTTTGTGATTTAATAGTGATGTTAATAGTATTTTTGTTGAAAAACTGTGCAACAACCTAAAAGGAAATCCTCGGTTTACTTGAACTGACAAGAACAGGGATGCTCGAGTTCTATATTGAAAATGATTATTACTTTGTTGTTGTCCTAAAAGTGGACATTTGTGACAGACTTCTGGAAGTTGCTTCTATAATGTTCTGCTACTTGCTGCAGAATTTAGATATTATCAACAGACAGAAAACGAACGTTTATGACGTTTTAAATAGAAAGTTGACCAAACTTGGTACATTTAATTTTTTTAACATTACAGAGTTAATTAGAAAAATTAGAAAATTATTTCCATCACACGGATGTCATTATTTTGTCATTGGTTATAAAAAATCTTCAAATGCGCACTTAATTTAACGTAAATCTAAATGCATAAACTCTAAATAGAAAGAAATATAAATATATTATATCACACCGTATGAACAAATCCCATACATTACTTGCAGTGGTATATTTTAAGCTCTTCCAGATTGAAGCAAAACAAAATGTGAAACAGTTCTATAATTGTTTTTAGAAACAGGCTTAGTCATTTCTGAAAGGTGGTTATATTACAACGATCATAACTGTTTTCCGGCACCGTAGGAACAAATCCCAGCAGTTACAGTTATTAATTTTATCCCTTCCTGATTGAAGCTGAAATAAATATGAATCCAAAATATTGTTCAAATGGTATTTTTACCCGGGGGATCAACGAAATTGGTACCATACATGAAGCATCGTAAGAGAATAGTAAATACGCAATAAAATGCAGGGGCAAAACAGAATTTTCGAATTGGGAACAAAGGGAATACAAATGGAAATGGCTCCATTTCCACACGATATATGAAAAAAACAATTGTTAACACGTGTTCCAGACGGTTCAATTTACCTACAATGAATGCTATCAGTATATGAAGGGTTAACTGAATTTCATATTATTATTCATTGTTTAATTACATTAATATGTGAATATTAATGTTTGCTGTTTTGGGATCATTTTATTTTTACCGATGTTGTTGGACGAGGTGATATGGTCCGCCCGGAGCCATAGTCCGGGTTCCATAGAAGACAACGGAATAAAGCGTGAAACTAATGTTGCGTGAAGGGTCAACTGAATCGAGTGCCCTATTCGTCATCGTTGTAGGTAGACGATGAGTCCGGAGGACCATATCTCCTGCCACAATGGCACTAATTATGCAATTAGCGGGGTGATGGATATTTTTCTATGAAAAGATGCGATTCCTAAAATACCGTGTCATAAAACTGGCAAAATCGATTTTGTGGGTCCCTACCAACCCCCTAGTCCACCGTGTCCACATGCAAATTATGAACCGTTTGAAGTATGAATAGGGTTTATATAATCGAAAGTAAATCTTCTCGAATTCATACTAAATGAAAAGTAATCACATTTTGGACACTGGCATGGAAAGCAAGTTTAACAATTATTGAACGTCTCTGCATCAGATACTAAAAGATATTAATAAGCCACTATAGGTCATTTTTTTGGCAAAATTCAAAATGCGATTTTGTCTCTAATTGCTAGAGCTGGATGTCCATATCAAAAACCTTTTTTTGTTTTTTATTACTCTTCTTTGTGAAACACAAGACACTTAAGCATTTTAAAGCGGTACTGAAGATGTCATTTACGACTGTTTCTAGACCTAAAAAAAGTCGGGATCCGCCTTTTATTAGGTAAACAAAGCAGAGAAAAATAATAATAATTTTTTGACCCAAATACGGCGCATACACTAGCCACTTACAGGGGGGGCCTTTACTACAGCAATTTCCCAATACAAGAGTGCAAAAAAATGGGCTTTGATGAAAAATAGGGGGCGTGATTTGGCGTGATGTTGTTTTACGTTTTGTGTTAACCTCGCTGATAGTGCCTTTAACCGTGAAGGAACAAAATCACAGTATAAATTTAGACTATAAAACCTACACACGCATGATTTTACCGCAACGATTACCAAAACCTGATTTCTTTTAAAATTACAGTAAGATATGACTTCATTACGCCAATTTGGAGCATATTGAAAGGCACAATGACATAATGAAATGGACCCCTTACTGAAATCCACTTCCACATTTCCACAAATTTGTGGAAGTGATTTCAGTTAAGGGTCCATTTCATCTATTTCTGAAGCGGTCGACTTTTTTGAACCAGCCACTAAAATCGTTTTGCCAACTCTGACACAATATCTCTGCAAGTATAAAAATACACCCGGGTCTGCGCGGCGATAGCACCTGCAGAGAGACTATTCCGCCGTGAATTTCTCGTTAGCCGCCGAAATTTGCATGCTGAAACAAATCAAAGCGACAAAAAGCATACACTTAAAAGTGGACATTTAAAGAGACACTGGCACATTTGAAAAAAGTGCGCCCTCTAGATTTGTCAAAATTGGTTATTTTTTGCTTGGTTGTAAAGTTTTATACACATTAGTCCAACCGTATTATTAGACCCAAATCAGCGCCGCTTAGGGGTAACAGAACGATTTTTATAATTAATGTTCGCCAACAGGAGACGACGCGGAAAATGGCGTTTAACACAAGAAAACACACATTAGAGTTGATTCTCACGGCATGTACCTTGTTTAACCGTATGTGAAATTTGTGGTTTTAATATCAATGAGTACGAGTCTATGATATTCATGTAAATAGACATATTTGTTGATTAAATTACGGCCAAACTTAAAAGTTACGCAAATTCCCGGGATGTCTTTAGCCACTTTAATGTCCCTATCTACTTTGGGTATGTTATTCTTATGTGTAACTATATGTTATTTTCCAATGGCCTAGACTATCATTTGCGAGGGCATTTGAGGAAATTTCATAATTTTCTGAAAAATTTGCCAGTGCCGCTTGTAGAAGCCACGACAACCACGGTCGTAAAGGTTCATAAAGATACATCGGTGGAAAAGCAGCAGCTCATTAAATATCTCCGTTGGCATTGATTGAAGTTTTTACATAGTAGACTAAGGGTGTTATTACGCATGCGCGTCCATTATTTTAGTCTCGAGCTGGTTAGATAGGCCGTCAAAGATAACCCTGGAATCACAGTTAAATTCAAGTAATGCTAAACATTTACTGACATAACACTAACAATTTTATTTGAGAATTTTCAATGTTAAGTAATTCTTCTTTCAGATAGATTATCTCCCACAAAATAACATTCTAGTAAACACAGAGAAATTTTTAATTATGTGCTGCAGTAGTGGGGATGTTCGCTGACAGGAACAGGTTTGGTGTCATGATTAAATTTTGTTTATTTAGGTTTTGTACCAATCACGTCCGGTATTATTGCAGAGATATTTCGAACCCGATTCTGAAAAACATTTTCCATCATTAATTACACGAACAAACGTCCATAAAAAGGCAGGTATTTTTAGAATGATAAACAGTACTACAGGCATACCTATAATGGTTTAATTTGACCACCAACATAAGCAAACTGCAGGTGGTACTCAATTTATGTTCTTGAGGAAATCGAGGAAGAAAAAGATTGTATGCACATTGTTAACAAAAAAATTTCAATTTTTACAACTCTGTAAATGTTTAGGGCGAGGCGTTTAGGAAGGCTGTAACTCACTTCCGAGGCTCAATTCTAGATATCAGACATGTATATATCATTGAACTATTGTTTAAAAATGAAAAAAACCTTCCAGAATTTTACATGCTTAAAACGATCGACTAAACACTCTCACCGCCTTTCGCATATTTTTCGGCATCATTTTGGTAGCTAATTATCGCAAAAACTGACAACCTAAGCACCAGAACCACCAAACACGTTAAAGTACAGAAATTTGAAACAAAATTTGGCTTGATTGTTTATTTCTTTTTTCAGGACTAGGGCAAGAACAATTTATCTGATAGCAATTACGCTTTTGGCATAATAATTAGTAGATGTCATGGAAATCCGTTTATGCAAACTGGGGTTGTAATGAAGATATTATTTAAAAGGATTCCAAGGATTTAAAAGGCTGACTCGGTTTTCTCGAGGTTGTCTCTCTCTCATTTTTTAACAAAACATACATGTTAATAATGATTGCCCATGACTAATCTTGACCACAATCAATCGGTAACCCCAGGGGGTGTCAATTTTTATAATTTGGTTAAAAAGATTAAACAACTTATATCTCTCACACTGATAAATTGAAAACTAAGAGTTTCATAGTTATAACTGACTCCTAAGGGCCTTGACCTAATCATTAAATCACAACATCATTCCACACTTAAGTGACCAAGGGGGTTTTTCAGCTCCGTAGTGCCAGGGGTCCATGGAACCTCACACTAGGAAAACACTTTCCCGACAGAATTTTTGCCATGAAATTATCACATGTAAAGGGTCATGAGACCAACACTAAACCAGCAATAACAATTAAAATTATTTTTGGGCTTCTGAAAATTAGGACTTTTGAAACTATTTTATGTTGATATAACTCTAGAAGAACCAAATTACCTATATTTAACACAAAAACTTCAGTTTTTAGACAATCTTGTATTTTTACGGTGTGCCAAATACACGTCATTTTCCAATAGAGTTTGTACCGAACGGTTTAGCAAAACGTCCTCAATGAAATCATTGTTTTCAGCACATACAGGGTTAAGTATTTTTATGTTTGTAATAATTGTGTATTATGTATGTGTGCGCATATATCAGCAAAAAAATTGGCTTATGGTTCTTCGATTTAAAAAATAATCTCAGATAATTCCGTGGTGCCCAAGGGGGGTCCATGAACCCCCACTAACTCATCAAAGCTTGGGGGCCGATTAAACACAATTGTGTATGAAATGAGCATATTCAAAAGTCAGACAATTACAAAAAATCGGCGAAACGACCGAAAAAAAACCCACGCGTCAACGGCCCAGCGCGAAAACAAATTTTATGGGGTCAATAGGAACCCCTTCCCCCTTGGTCACTGAGTGTTTAATCAATGATCTTCTGCACTTAGGACTCGTCTCCCATCAGGATCCCTTTGTGTTAGCTCTTGTCCCACGGGCTTTTTATATAACTAATGAAGCTATGCGAACATATACCAATGTGGTTAGGGTTTCTATCTTCTATATCAAAGGCCGCGGCCGAGATGCTGTTCACCAGTAGCGCCCGAGTGTCCCTGTGTCCGTCATAAGTTGGGATGTCAGATGATCCCTGCGGATGTCTCGAGGCATCACAAAATGTAGTTAAGGGCGACGACCCCTGTTTGGCACGGCCAACTTCCAATATGACACGTCTGAGACTACTTGTCAAATCGCACGATGACCAGGCAAATCGTGATCGGCATTGGGCAACACAAGATGAAATCGGAGGGACACCTCCATATATCTGTGCTTAATTTGGTCATGTGCTCACGCCAGGATATGTGTTGTACTGCGCATAAGGATCCTGGTGTAGGGGTGCAGTCTTCCTGCTGCTCTTTCGTCATGGACCAGGTCTCAGATCCATAATAACAGATATTTACTCTCTACACAGGCTCTAAAGAACTTCATCTTGGTTAATTGGAGATTAGATTCCAGGTTGCCATAAGTGGGGTAGTTTAGTTTATATTGCAGGCATTCCAAGTTATCCTTTGCGTGACAGGAAGTCTTTCTTGCGGTCGACAACATAGGATCCTAGTTACTCGAAGTCTTTGACCTCTTTGAGTTGGTACCATCTGTAGAGGCATATAGGGTGAGGATCATTTCCTCATTGAGGTTATATATTCCGTCTTCTTGGGCATTACATGACAACTGTGACTGCAGCATTCTCAAGTGATGTTAGTAGATCTGGTGCAACAAAACATTTCAGATCGGCTGTTAGAGTAGATTCTATGCGTAGTCAAGGTCCGTGAGTTACTTACTTTGGTGACGTCTAGAACGTTGGGTTTGATGGTGAGTCCTTGTCGTTCATGAGTCAAGACTCTGTCTGAGGATGTGTTTTGTAACTACCACGATTACAAAGAGGTATGGATCAAGAGAGTACCTCCTTGGAACTCTTGTGGGCCCATCCATGTCTGCACAAAGCTAGATGGGTTATCATACTATGATGGCAATTGCCTTGACGGTCTCATCTGGGACCCCGTAGTTGGCGAGAATAAGCAGCATTACATCTCTGTAGACACTGTCAAATACTTTGGAGAAGTCACACAGTTTGAAGCTTGTCCTTTGGAAAATCTCGGCTCTTCTATGATCCTTCTGAGGTATATTGAGGGTAGTGTGATCTCCTTTGAAGCCTTCTTGCTTCCGTCTGAGAATTAGATCTATGTGAGGAAGTGATTTTGTTGAGCAGCTATTGAGTTGTAGATCTTAGAGGTGTGTGGTTCCTCTGTAGTTTGGGGATTGTTGAAGGTCGCCTTTCTTCGGTAGAGGAATGATGAACGATGTTGAAAAGGCGGCTGGTTTGTTTTCCATGTAGGTGTTGTTACAGAATTCTAACAATTGATCATGGAATGGTGGATTCTTCCAGATTACTGCAGGAATGCTGTCGGGACCAGGTGTCTTGGTGTTGTTCAGTTTCTTCAGGCAGATCTGAAGCTCCTCTATAGTTAAATTCCAGTCTGAATTGGAAGGGTGTCTGCTATCTTGTGATTAAAGAAAGGTTCATCAAGGTTAGTGTTATTCTGAACTGACTTACCAAGTAGAGAGTCAGCTCCCTCAGGGCCTCCCAGGCGGCGGCAGCAGGCTTGTTTTCAAGATGTAGGGTGTCAAGTGCTTCGGCCTTGGACTTAACATGCTCCTCAAGCACCACGGTGTAAGTATCATCAAGTGCAGCTTTAGCAGCATCAGGGTATCTGCTTGGAGCTTCTGGTGGATTTAGTACGGTGCTTCTTGGTTGCAGACTTTTTCTCTTGCTTTGCTGACTTTGTCGTTTGAGGCAAAGGCAGTAATATTCTTCTTTCTACTAGGTAGCATCTCCAATGCAATTTCTTTGTTGACTGAAGTGAGGGCATCATATACTGTGCTGGAGTTCTTGTCTTCAAGCTCGTCAACAAGAGTGTTGAACCTGCTACAGTATACTGCCCACAAAGCTTGGTATCTCCCACTACCTTCCTCCAGTCAATTGTTTTCATGGGATCCCTGGGACAATTCTATGATCAGACTTAACAGCTTCAAAAGTGTTGTAGGCTCTTGAGTTCATAATGCTGTTAATCCACTTCTTTCTAACCAGAATACATGTATAGGCCTGTTAGACAAGTTTTCTATTTAAGCGACGGTGTGTCCACGGTCTACTTGCTTGATTTTTGAATTTTGTGTTAGTGGCAACAAGGTTAAATTGTTCCATGAAGTCCTTCATGTACATTCCATTTCTGTTGGACTCATTGTTGCAAGTGAACAGCGCGTCATCAGGCCCAAGCTAATCATTGTAATCTCCAGGGATGCACAGAAGATTATGGGCTGGAACTGTACTGGTGACAGTGGAAAGTTCATGGTAAAAGTGAGAGACAGTTTCTTCTGGATAGTCGTTGTGAGGACTGTAGCAGCAAATGTCTGTTGTTTCAGGATTACCCGTCAGTGTAAGCTTCAGGATGTGGTCCTTACAGTTGACAAGGTTGGCACCTGACTTGAGCGCCTTTGGTAATAAAAGAAACCTCACACCTCCTGTAGCTGCATTTCTCTTGTTCTTCCAGGCAGCGGCTGTAATAAGATATTGATGGATATTCTCCTGAAGTAGAGGTTCACTGTGCACAATGTGGCGTTCTTGTATGCAGATGACATCAATATCATACAGTTGTGCTTCATGCACGAATTCTTCTTTCTTGACTGTTGTTGATAGTGTCTGGACGTTAAATGTGCTGATGATGAAAGCAGCTTTGCGTCTAACAAAGTTGTCCATGCATATTTTGGCAATATCAGGGTTGGACCGTCCAGTAGGCTTTAGGACCAATCCATCATTCGTATTGAAATTTAATTACTTAGTTCTCCAGGTAAATTTTATTATCTTTCCCTAGAGATGGCCAGCGCACGAGGGTGTTGAAAAAACCCATCTGCGCTTGGCAGGATTCGAACCGGCGACCTTCGTATTACATGCACGAAGCTATCGAGCCAGGGTTAGTAGAGGAGCGATAGATATCATCTATAGGTGTTAGGTTCGAGAGGTGTCCTTCGCTTTCCTAGCGGATAGCATCAGAACAGTATATTACATATTTATATTACGATTTTATATTTGTTTTGAAATTAACTACTTAGTTCTAGAGATTCCATTTTTGAATATCAATGATACAGTTCTCAAGCTTCTTGATGGCAGTGATATAATAATTTGGTTTGCTAGGGTTATAGGATGTGTAAATTTGAGTATCATCCGCATAGATGTTGAAAGCCAGATTGTGCCTACGGATGAGAACCAACAGGGAGAATATAAATGGTGAAAAAGAGAGGTCCCATAATATAACCCTGGGGCAGGCCGCAATAAAGGGAGACATCACATGAGAATTATCATCAATGTTGACACGACTATGACGGTCTGACATGTAAGAAAAAACATTCAAGTGGTGGGCCAGAAAGACCAAGTAAAGTATGAAGTCTGTGAATGTGAGTATTGTGGTCAATGGTATCAAAAGCTGTTGTAAGATGCAGTATGACTAAAAGCACAACACGGTTGTTATTAAGCTCATGCAGCAAGTCTCCTTTAACCTTAAGCAGGGCACTTTCTGTGCCTGTGAGCCCTGCGGTAGGCAGATCGAAAGGCTTCATTAAGCCCATGGTTGAACAAATAGTATTTTAACCTTGATGCCACAATACTCTCAATCACTTTGGCTACAAACTGGATGTTAGATATGGGCCTGTAGTTTCTTAGTACATTTGGGTCAAGAGATGACTTGTTTGAGGATGAGTGTAACAATAGCATTTTTAAGTTCACAGGGAAAGACACCTGAAGACATAGCTGTAATCACAAGACGTGTAATGATTGGTGTGACAAGAGGCAGGTTCTGCTTCAACAGCCAAGTTGGATGCGGATCGAGTGTACAAGTCTTATTTGGAAGTTTACTCATTACTCCTTCAACTCCATCGATCGACGCTGCTTCAAAGGCAGTTAACCTGTGTGTTGTCTCACCTACGTTATCATCATGTTGATCACGGAAAATACACAAACTACTACCTTCATCATCAAGCTCACTACGCGCATGGTGTCAATTTTGTTCTTAAAGAAATTTGCAAACCTATTGCTTAAAACATCAGCAGAACTATACACAGGCAAATATTTCGGAAGATTATTAACAATGCTAAAAAGATCTTTAAAAAGAAGTCGGTCTTTGCTTGAGCAATCATATCATTGACCAAATGCAATTGATGGAGATAATTAGCACGGTCAGCAACAGATCTAGATTCCTTTCAAAGCGCCTGCGCACACGACTAGCAGCAAAGATTTCTTCAGTGAGCCAATGTAGTAGGTAGCGAACAGATTTAGAACTTGAGAGCTAAGTGATCAAGAACTTCATTACATACGCTAGTATAGTAGTTTACCAAATCATTATTATCCTCAGTAGAAACAGGAATGTTGTCAATTTTCTGACTGAACTTAGTACTGAAAGTTACAGAATCAAAATCCTGGAAATCTCTTTGGGTACAACACACCTTCTTAGGAGTTGGTTTCTCATAAGCAAGAGTACATTTGATAATATCATGGTCTGACATTAAACACTCTTCAACATCATGATGAACTATTGTATTATCATCAACCCTACTTATCAAGAGATCAAGAGTATTGCCTGATATATGAGTAAATTTTGTTACAAGTTGTTGAAAAGCAGCACAAAATAATGAATTCTGAAATTGACGAGTGTCAGATTTGTAATCTTTGTTGACATGAACATTAAAGTCACCAACAATCAACATCTTATTTGGAATAGTGGAGATAATGAAATCGGGGGTACGGAACTTGTTTTTAGCAGAGGGGTGAGGTCTTTACACACATATAAACAGTAACCAGTGTTTGAATCGGTGACACAAGAACGTCCAAAGTACTTAGTGTTAAAATCAGTTTCTGTGACAGTCAGTTTAAGTGTAGATTTGAACAAGATGCCTATACCATTACCACGAGTTTTTCTTTTCCTATGAAAATTAAGAAAGGAATACCCTGGAGGCGTAAGTTCTTTTATTGTTGCTGGCTCCTCACTATCGAGCCATGTTTCTTCAAGAAAAAAACATGTCAACACTTCGCTCAGTCACATAATCGGTAATATCAGCGGACAAGATAGCTCAATCAGGTCAGCGCTCGACTCCAGTGTATGCTCATCCATGCGTATAGGCGTGCGTTCGAGCCCTGTGAGATTCAGCTGTCTTGTAATTTCCCTGGACAAGAAATTAACCGCTTGGTTGTCTCGATTTACCCATGCGATATTTGGGAAGCTGGTCCCGGCTGCGATGGTTATCTCGATGTATGTTTGCTGATAAGGGAAAGCGCTGATCCCGATCTGCTGCATCCCTTAAAATGATGCTAAATGGTTTATGGTATGGTTGGGCCACAGTGATCAGCGACCATTTGTGAAAACGCTTAGAGGCCAATAGCATAAGGCGCTATATAAATCTCTGCTATTATTAATATCATTCGTATTGGTATAGACCAATGTTGACTCAGGAGGCAGCGAGGCACAGACTTAAAAAACAGGGGCTTTAACCTTGATGCTACGTTATAAACAATTCATCTTGTCAATTTGCTAAATAGTAGCTGGGAATCATCAGGTCTCCAACACTCTTTTCTGTTGTGGAAGGTCCCTTAGTCTTTGTCTTTCACGGTGACAATCTGCAAGGCAGCAGGTGCCTTTTCTGTCAGGGATGATCCCTTAGCCTTTTTCGCAAACACGAACCAACCTACAAGGCAGTGGGTTGATCTAAATACCTATGGACCTACTTAACTCAATGAAGGAGATAAAGGAAGGAGAGAGAAGGAATAGTCACAACACCAATTGGCACCCACACTGGTTTAACATGACAAAAGCGAGGTGGAGGATGCTGTCCCCACTGTGGTAAAAATCCTCGGACAACCTCTCCCATCTTCTGATGTCCGAGTGGGGTTGCATCATCACCACCCTACTGGGGATCTGTGTAATGTACCCCAGATAGGCATCACTAATTGAGTCGTGATTATCGCGAGGATCAGGCGCCTCTAAATTCTACATTGGGATCAGAAACCTAGTATCTCAGACAAGCCATAAAGCCAACCTGCCAAAGCATCCTAACTGGCTCATATGTCGAGTCAACCAGATTGATTCACCTATCCTGGCCAACTGGGTTGCGAAAGGATGAAGTCTCAAATATGTTGACGATATAACACTAGTGGAGAATTCTCGTGTTGGCGATGTTAATTCTTTGCAATCAACTCTTGAAGAGATTTGTGATTGGGCTACTCAGAATGATATGAAGCTCAATCCTGACAAATGTGTAGATAAGAATGGTATCTTCATGAAGAATCGAGTAGATGTGGCACCATTGCAAATGCCCGGTACAAATTTGAAATTTGAGAGTGTAAAAAATTTACGTGTCATTATTTCTTCAGATTTAAAATGGGATCACCATCTTTCTCAAGTTGTTCGCAAAAAGCCAGCAATAAAAGTTTATATATGTTTAAGTTGTGAAGATATTTAACCTCTCCGTTGATGACCTAATAAACAATTATATAGCGGGTATGTGCGTTACCGGTTTGGAATGCTGCATAAGTATTGCAAATCACCACGTTGGAGAGGGTCCAGAAAAGAACACTTAGGATCATTCGTGTCATGTTTATCATGGTTATGATCAGCACTCAGCAGTGTAATTGTTTAATTTAAAAGAACGACGTGACAAATTGTGTCTTTCATATTGGCGGTTTGACATGTTCAGTAGTTGAAAACAAAGGAGTTGTCATTGTTACCGAAAATTCGCATGCCCTGCATATATATTAGATATGATCGTATATATATTATATATATATATTATATATATATATAGATATATATATATATATATATAATATATATATATATATATATATCGTTGGCTGAATGCAGACCAACGTAAGTGACCATTTTGGTCGAAAGTGAGTTATTTGATGACTTTTGAAAGAGGAGGTATTCGGGCATAATTAAAGTATGTGGTTGAGATATGTAAGTGATTAGTACGTTTTAATTAGGAAAACGAAGATAACGTTGTGCAATCGCTTTTTCCGCTTTAATGCAAGACCAAGTAAGTGGTACTTACGTTGGTCTTGTGCATTGAGCACTTTGCCCTGTGCAGTGCAAAGGACAAACGTAAGTGGCACTTACGTTGGTATTGCATTAAACATTTTACACCTTTCAGTGCAAGACCAACGTCCCAAGTGGCAAGTAGTTGGTCTTGCATTAGGCATTGGCACATTTCAGTCTGCAAGCCAAACTAAGGCACTTAGTTGTCTTGAGTTAGCATGTGTGCAATTTGTCAGTGCAAGACCAACGTAAGTACCATTTACGTTGGTCTTGCATAAACACTTTTGCCACATGTTCAGTGCAAGACCACGTAAGGGGCACTTACGTTGGTCTTGCACTACCTAGAAAATACTGATTTCACTACGTTCTCTTCTTTGAAGTCAAATATTTAATTACGGTGCCAAGTAGAAAATATTTCCACTTATATCATTACAAATACATTTGTATTGTAATACTTGCTATAATTATGGACACCACCTATAGAATTCCAATGAAACACAAAAAGTTGTTCTTCCTGCAAAATTAGTCAAACAGCACTTTCGTTGGTCTTTGCATTACAGAGAGAGATTATATATATTATATATATAATATAATCAGTTGCCCAAAGTCGGATGTAGTCGGATATAATATATATATATATATATAATATAATATAATATCTATATTATATAAACTAAACGAGAGTATAAAGAAATCAAAGAATCAATTGGCTGAAGGGGGATTCGAACCGGCGACCTCTGGATTGCGAGACCAGTGTTCTACCAACTAGGCTATTCAGCCCTTGCGTTGGCGGTCGATCCCCTAATTGCTAGCCATTTCTCTACTTGAATTAGCTACAGTATTATTTATGTTACGGCAGATCAATATGATGCAACTCCCATGAAAATTATTAATAAATAAACAACAGAAGATGGGAAGGAAACGGCGTTTGTACATGTACTGGTCATATTGATGCAGATGATTGAAGGACAATTATAAACTAAACGAGAGTAAAGAATTCAAAAATGGCTGAAGGGGGATTCGAACCGGCGACGTCTGGATTGCGAGACCAGTAATCTACCAACTGAGCGATTCAGCCCTTGCGTGGCGGTGCATCCCCTAATTGAGTTGCATCATACTCTACTCGAATCAGCTAACAGTATTATTATGTACGGCCCGATCCAATATTATGCGAGGGGCATATAGAACCCCGTCGTTTGAAACCTGGCTGGTGATGGACAAAACTTATGGTTAGGATGCTCCGAAAAAAAGGGACTAAGTAGTAATTTTGAAGATAGGACGATTCCCCCGGATTTTTCCTTGTGGAAATGTATATTAAGTGAGCGGCCATTTGAAATCTTATCCTCTAAGCGACATATCTAGCATTCATTGGAACTGCAACGACATGTTTAAAAAATTTTTTTTTAGG
This sequence comes from Ophioderma brevispina, assembly GCA_023653785.1. Taxonomy (NCBI): domain Eukaryota; kingdom Metazoa; phylum Echinodermata; class Ophiuroidea; order Amphilepidida; family Ophiodermatidae; genus Ophioderma; species Ophioderma brevispina. Next base: position 20,485 of record JAMKCH010005571.1, read on the forward strand.
ATATTAGTCGCCCATAGCCCTGAGAGTGGACATTAAAGCGTAAGCCGATTTCTTCAAAATGTAAACAAATCGCGCCCCCTATTTTTCATCAAAGCAACTTTTTGGCCACTGTTGGATTGGAAATGGTTTGTAAAAAAAAAAGCTTGTAAGTAGCTAAGCTTTAACGCGCCGTATTTTTCAAGAAATGGCGATTTTTTCTGCATTGTTTACTAATAAAAGTCGGGATCCGACTTTTATTAACCAAAAAACAGCCCGTCTAATGGCGTCGTCTTCAAGACACTTAAAATGCGGCGTGTCTGTTTTTAAAAGAACCAGAATATATAATAAGGTGTTGATATGACGTAACTCTAGCAATCTTAGAGTTAGAGACAAAATTGACATTGGAATTGGAAAAAATGACTGATAGTGGCTTAACTTGTAAATTAATAAGACTTCTTGCATGTATTTATTTTGACACCATTGTAATATTTTGGACATTCGAAATTCTTGAACCAATATCAAATGATTAAAAGTGTAATGAAATCGGGTTGTTATTACTAAAATTCGGATCATTTGTGCACTAAGGCTCATTTGTTGCGTTTTAAGGGTTTATATGACCCTGACATCTACGAGATTCGGTAATAAAATAGTTTTAATGATGCTTTTTTCTACTAAGAATATTTGGTTGGTTCACACACAAGGATTCCTGGAGGGACACAAGTACGTGGTCTAATTCAGCTGAAAAATAGCTCTGTGGAATTTATACAGGTCTTAGAATGATGGACAACTCAATTAAATTGAATTCAGATTGTTTTTTATTCTTCCTTGTCTTTGCAGATTAATGACTGCATGACGTTCTTCGTTTTGGCGCAAATGACCATCACAGTGTGCTTGCAGGTAATCTCAGGTAATTATGGCAAGGATGAATAGGTGCCGATGCTTATCGTTGATGAGTTATAGATTTCTCTGTATGTATTTCTTATCCTAAGGCAAAGAGTTAAGTAATTAGGGTTTATAGGTCAAAGGCATGATATGTGCTAATTCAAATAATTACCTGCTCATGTAAATATTGATTTACCTTGAAATTGACTTGAAACTGCAGTTGGTAATAATTTACGGTTGATCAAAGTGTTGTTGTAGATGACCCGATTTATATTTTGCGTAGTTGCACGGAGTCGTATTTAAACAATTCTTCAAATAAGGAGTACCGAAGACAATTTTACTCCCCTATTGGTAAGTAAAAGTATTTTTTGTCTTTAAAAATGTTTTCCGACCTGCGTTTTGTTGTAAAATGGCAACTTGGAAGCTAAGCACATTGTTGCGAAAATTTACCCCTTGTGTCGTCTTTCTATTCCAAAAGCTTTATATGGAAAACTGTTAATAATAGTACCACTAGATGAACATAGTGTTCGTTCTGAATAACTGCCCAAATTTATTTACGACGACGTTTTTTACAAGCCGGGTGTTTCATAGTGTACTTCAGGGTTTTTTCCATGCCACTTAGTCTTGCTAACCACAAATTAAATTGGCCGAAAAATTTGTTCCAGCAGTCCTTTTGATGTCAGAAGTTAAAGTCTATCTGATTGGTCGAACAACATGTTAATGTAAAATTAGGGCAGTAAAATTTATCGTGATGCTAATGATTCACAATTCACCTTTTGAAAGTGTGGATTATTTAAATGGCTTATGCCACTTATTACAACTATAATGTTCCAAAAACGTTATGCTCACCGCAGGAAATACCTTCTCATGTGTCTATTTTACTGGACATAAGGAAAAATATTGGAACCCTATATTGAAACTATTTCTATTAGTTTTGTGGACAAACCATTGAAACATGCGAATGAACTTCATAAACAATAGACTTTTTAGCAAAATATTTACCTGTTACAGGATTCTGCTTTGTTCTAATCATAATTTAATACTTGGGTATAATATTAAACTTATACATACCATCATTAATCAACAATAATACGTCTTTAGCCCCTAAGAAGTAATATATGCTAAAAAAGTTTTGCTAGAAAAAGCGTGATGGCCGAATGTTTAAAACAAAGTGCCAATTGTCTTCCATCGACTTTAAAGCTTGAATTTTGTATTGACCGTGGCAATTCAAATCAATATTTTGAAGTAACCCTTCGATTTAATGCATAATTCGTCAGAAAATTAAGTAAAACGTGCACTCTAACGTTTCATCATTCATTCATTCATCCTTCCATTCGCAAATAAAAAGCAACAATGATACAGTACATATGATAAAGGATAAGGGCTTATAATAAGAAGATATAAGAGATGGCCCTGACTAAAATTGCAAATTTATAAAACTTACGTTGACTAGCTTTACAAAATATATTTATACTGCTGGTACAAGTAAAGAAGGTTATAATGAGCGCAAAAACATCCGTCATAATTCAAAGTATAAATCGATAATTGGTGGGAAAAGTGAGCAAATTAAAAATTGCGAGAACAGAATTGGATAGCGTAGTTCGACGGTGGCAAACGTCGTGGCACGTCAGAACAAAATAGTTTAGATAACCTGCACGCCCAAACAAACGATTTAGATAAACTACATCGGGATTGATTGCATTTTTTTTATCGTGTCAAGCATATAGATGGCAAGAGGAATAAAATTTCCATGGTGTCAAATACCTTCAGAGTTATGATAACGTCAATATTGCGTATTCCAATATGATGTGACAAATATACTGAATAATAATTGTTACGTTAATTTCTTATAGCAAGAACATCCTGCCGTTTAACAATAATGTGCGCAAAATAAAACATTCGATGCAAGTGATGGCAGTGACTACATTTTACAATTTTGCGTACTTTGTTTTCACCGCGATACGGGGATTCCCTCGTCGTTTATGGCGTGCTCTGAAAATGTTCTCGTTTGGGTTTTTGTTCCAAATTTGGCACTGGAGGTGAATAAGAATAATTTGTGCCTTATTTATTTAATTGGTCAAAAACGTAATAATTTGCTGGGTGGGCCAACTTTAATTTCCATAATTCCTACAACAAGTTCGCTAATTTATAACAGCTTATGTCAACAATGAGTTTATTGAACAACAATTCATGTTAATTGTTAAGAGGCCTTGGGTTTCTGTTGGGCCCTTGTATATATGTTATATGCACTTGATACTGGTAAAGTGATTTTGTTGATAATATAGGATGTTCCTCTGATATGTATGCATAAACCCTATCCCAGTTTATATTATCTTCTAGTTCATGGCCAAAGGAATTACCTAACATATGATGCATTAAGACATATGTACTATAGGTTTTCCCAGTTAGTTGAAAACACTTTTCATAATATTTCATATCTCGTAAAGTTGGTTTTTGTCCCAAGAAAACGGAAATGTGAGTTTGTTTAAAACGATTTCGTCTTTGGTTAATTCACCTCGTTTTCTTATATCTCATTTTTTATATCATTATTTTTATTTCTTTATTCTTTTTTTATTTTCCTAATCTTGTTCTGTATTATTTGTACTTGGAATATAAACAAAGGAAAGGACAGAAAAATTATGATGAATTTTGATGATGTTACAGGCCTACCTTTTAGTCATGGTCTATACATACTGCACACGAGCTGAAATATACTGAACTAAAAGTGAAATTATATGACCAAAGACGAAATTGCCATGATGATGAGCCATGGATTCGACGACATTAAATTGATTTTGACGAAATTTCATTAAAATAAGGTATATTTTATTGATCAAGTGTTTAATATAATTGACCAAAGACGAAATTGTTTTAAACAAATGCACATTTCGGTTTTCTTGTGACGAAAAACTAGTCGAAATACTGTATAATGAAAATGTTTTAAACTAACTGGGAAAACCAATCATAAAAATCAGGATATTATAACAAGGGAATAATAATGCAAAGGTACTGGATACTAGTCCTATAAATTATATCTTACTTGGGATACAAGTTAAAAGGATATTTAGCCAGCAGCTGTTCACGATTCTGACCGACAGCGCTGAAGTCTATAATTTGAATATGTCGTGGATGGGTTCACATTGTTTACTTTCATAACATTATTTTTGTCATGCTTTTGATGTGGATTATAAAAAAAATATTTAGGCGTGATGGCTCTCAAATTGAAATTTTGCCTTGTCTTGTACTGTACAGTCAAAGCGACTTTTTGGACCTATCTTTCTCATAGATCATCACACTTTCAATCGCATATACAGAGAGATCTTCCTAAAGGGTTATGATTCAAGAGCATTATGCGCATCTCTTAGAAAATTCTTAGATAACTCTCAAACTCTTAAGGCCCTTTTAAACTCAACAAACATATTTTTTAGAGTAAGTATGGAAATCCAATGACACATTGCTATATTGATAAGACCATCAAGTATTAAAAATTTTAATAGCAAAATTTATCATTTTCCCTTTGTTGCCATGGTAACGGCGGCCACCTTGGAAATTTTGAACAATTCTTTATAATCCATTTTTCTCAGAAACCATATGACATAATATCATGAAACCAACTCTGATATTATTTTTGGAAGTAAAGCTATGCAATTACAGAGTAAAAAATGATGAGACTACCTGCAACAATAAAAATCGGTCATGTGAGCCCATTCATGATTTCTTTGGGTGATTGGTGAGTTTAAAGGGGCCTTAAACTACAGGTGCTAATGTGTGATTTTGCACATGAAGATACCTACCAGTCGAAATTGATTAGAACGTTCAACATTATTTTGTTTTTAATTAATGAGTCATTAATTAGTGTGAAGTGGGAAATGTATGGATGGTGATGAGCAGGAGCAGATGAGCAGGAGCAGCAAATTGGCTGACACAAGTTGTCGTTTTCATTTCTCCTCTCATATGATAACAAATTAAATTGAAGCTGCATACCATTCAATCATTCGAAATTGCTTTTATAAATGAAAACCTCTGATAAGAATAGTTCAAATATCTAATGTTCCGAAGTTCTATGTTTTGAGAGAGAGAGAGGGGGAGAGAGAGAGAGAGATAACTGTAAACATTAATAGAGCGACATCGTATCAAGGGAAACCCCTAGATGGTTAGCCATGATCAAATACAAAATCGCAACATGCAGCGAGTCTCCAATATGATGAAATGAGCGTATTTTCGGAAAGTGAAATGATGGATTTTTTATGTCACGATGTCACAATAGGATAAAGGACTTCGCAAATGACGCTGCCACCCATTTTGAACTGCAGACAGTGTTAACTTGACTAACGCACTAACACATAAGATTTGCTACTCTTAACTTAAAGGTCCCAGGAAATGCAAATAGAATTGATGTGGTTTATGTCAAGTCTACAAGGAGGGACCAGAAAGCATTCAATATTTGGGTTGGTGATGACATCATTTGTGGTACCATTGATTTTTCAGAGAGTAATAGAAAATTCCAGGTGACTGGTGTGAATCTATTCATGACACTGACTGAAAATCGATAGTCTCACTAATGATATCACTGGTAGTGTATTCTTTTTTCTGGCCCTGTTTATTGGAATGGAATGGCCCATAATGATTTGGAGTAGGTTTATCATTTCATTTCCTAGGACCTTTAAAAACTACTTATAGTAATGTCGTCTTTGAAACATAAAATCAGTAATTAACTTGGAATCAAAGACTGTCATTTTATAGCCCTAAAATTGGTAATTTGCGATAGACAGACTTCTGGAGTGAAGTTTGCTTCCCAGAATGTTCTGCTACTGCTACAGAATTTGTAGGTTATCAGCAGATCATTGGTGAAAGGAATGTTTTGGGTTTAATGTCGTCTTGAACAAGGCCTCTGGACTGTTCCTGGTTATTTCTTTAGATTAGGCACGAACACGCTTATTTTTGCTGACTATCAAAAATACAAACGAACGAGCAGGTGGACGCTGTTTCCGCACTTACCGAGGTCAAAGTTCCATACTAAATATAATATAACTGTGTACTACGACTGTGCTAAATACGTCACAATCGTCATAGCAACTACGAACATGCTATAGCCCATGCTATTTTAGAAGCCATTTTGAAAATCTGCAAAAAAACTCCGTGCCCGATCTATGCGACGATAAACTTTCTGCATAAACCACATACCTGATGATGTTCTTGGATATAAAAGGATCATTTTATATTCGAGGGGCCCCTGGCGAAATCAACGAGAAAGTGCATTTTTCCGTGCCGTAAGTTTTAGATGTATTGGGCTTGGGCGGTAAACATCCAAGCATCCACCAGTGGGCTCGCCGATTCAAGATGGATGTCCGACCTCTAGCCTTTTATTACTCCAACTCTGTGGTCTTGAACTGCTGGACAACCTCGTCTTCAGGGTTTCCATGAAATAAGTGCATTGTCAATGAATTTGGACATTCTAAGTCATCCCAACAGTAAGGTCACTTCTAGAAAAAATGAGATCTGCATTATTAAGGACTATACCATTGCTGTGTTGTATTGATCGTCAGATGTAATTACGTTTTGGACATTCCAATTTCCTGAACAAATTATATCTGATCCATGATAAAAAAATAATCAAATTGTGATTTCATTACACAATTTAATATCGTTTGTGTTCAAGGCTTATTTTCGTCCGTCTGATCGTAGTATTCACTGGATACTATAACTCTTCTTAATTTGTTTTAATTTAAAAGACGGAGCTGTATTTTGCTGATATTTGGAACAAACAGACAATGCCATTATTTCATAAGCTGGATTTTGCTTCATAATCCGACTCGTTAATATTACAAAACATCCATTTGGAGTATATTCGACTAATAAATAAAAAAGAAAAGAATTAAAATTGTTTGTTTTAAGCCTAAATTTCATTGTACCATTTGAAATAAAACAGTAATTGTTGGATTAAGGTTGCAAATGAGCACTCTCTGAATGTAGAAGAGTACAAAGTCGCTCTTCATGGATTGTCTACATTCCAATTCCAATAGAATCTGCAAATACATTTTAAACTACGAAGGGTGAAATTCATTCCAAAACAAATGAACTGTCACCCCATCACTGTACTCTCCTCATTTTATTAGCCTACTAACGACAAAATCGGATATTTTAGTCATTACTGTCCGTACGGACACTTGCTACAACACCTAATTGAATGGAGATTCATATCTTTGAATACTGCTGTTTTCTTCCTTTTCTATCAGTTTTTCAGTTGGAAAAAATAACTTATGAGAATTCTACAGACTTATCCTACATTTTATTCCTGCAAATTTCAAATATTTTGACTCTTTCGGGCGGATCACTGATAGTGCCTTAATTACGTAAAAAAATGTAATTGAAAAACACTAACTGACTAAGGGGTGGAACCACCTACCCCCTCCCCTCCCCCACCCCTTCGGAGGACGAGGGTTAAGTTAAAGTTTGATGCCCAAATGATATTGCAACAAGAAAGAAGAAGGACGATTGTGTTGTATAATTTTTAAGTGTGTGAGCTAGAAGTTGATGCTTTGATCTATAAATATGTACATTTCATGCTGTACGTGACCAGCAGACCATTGCTCTGACAGATAAAAATCCGAAAAAATAAAAAGGAGGATATGGTGAGCATGGAAGCAGAAATAATACCAATAACGATACAACATTTTATATAAATGTGAATAATTTATCGATATTCAATGAAAATTGTGCACGATTTTTATGCATTTCAGACTGTAGCGAACCAGGATAATGGTTTAACAGGTAGAAAAAGATAAACGGGGGAGTATCAAGAAAACAGGTGCACGATTACTATTTAGACATCGGAAGTATTGAGTGAGATTTATTTTTTGATATCATATATCCCTAACAAAATCTGACGATCACCTTAAAAAGGAGGTAGCGTAATTTTTCTTGTTAGATCTAGAGGCTATTCCCCCCTAACCGAAGGCAGGGGTCAGGTCCGTTATTTTTTTTCAAAAGTGCATTTAAATGCATTTAAGGGACGTTAGGTATATACTTCAGGCTGTACATAACCAAATCAATATTGTAACAGGTAGAAACGGATAAAAGGAGATGATGTAGAGCAGAAATATTGACCGTTAAGGCTTTTACATGTCCAGCATCTCACAAAGATGCAAGACGTTAACTAAAATTTCGCGGTTCTCGGCTTTCGCGCTTGCTATAAGCTTTTACATTCAAATAATATAAGCTATTGGCCGCTCCATTAAAAAAACTTAACATTTTAGTGACACATACGCATAGCCTTAACATTTAAGTAACACATACATACACACAGACATACGCACAACGGATTGCTAAGTTGTCCACAACAACACTTCACAATAACAACACAGTTATATACTACAAAAGCAAAGATTACCAGCAATTGAAGCAACAATATTTTGATCATCTATTTGTGTACTACTCGTATTACCGTTTTTGTGACTCGCGACACGAGACACTTTTGGACATTTTCTCATAATCAAGTGAATAAAAGTTTTTCAGTAAATAATTTCAACCTTTGGATCAATGTTAAAGTAAAACTAACTTATTTTAAAAGTGAGCAGTAAAAAGAGCTACTTTATAACGGGGGAGATTCTATAAATTCCCCCAAATCCACTTACTTGGGGAGAAGTTTTGTTGCGTTTCTATTGATACGCCCTGTATAACCAAACCAGACCCAATATTTTTGTTTTAATATCTAGGTTGATCGTTATGCTATACGTTTGTGTTGAAGTTTTCCTTTAATCATGAATAGTGAATTCAATCGAGTTTATTATTTGTACCTTTTTGATACTCAGATGTCGTGTTGCATAACTTACGGCTGAACGATGAAGTCCAAATTACCTCTCCAAACCATCCCAGTTTCTTTCCGAAGTACGTAGATCATCAATGGCTGTTCATCTCTGAACAAAACGGAAGCTTTTCCATAACATTTAAAACCTTCCGTACAATGCTTTATGACTACCTTGTGATTGGAAGCGGCAATAACTCTGAAAACGAGCTCTTGAGAATCGATGGTTTTATGTCACCAGGTTCAGTCTTTACACTTTCCGAAAATGACATATGGATTAAATTCATTTCGAATGGCTACTTGGGTCATGTTGGTTTTGCTTTGACTGTGAAGAGGATTTCGCATCAAGGTATGGTGTATTCTTGTAACAATTAATGTACGAAATAAGAATTCCATACAAAAATAATTCAGAATGTCCCCAAATTAATTAGGCCCCATTTAAATGTTATTTAAGGAATAATTACAGACCTTATGAATAGGCAGGCATGCTCTAGGGCAAGAGAGCCACATTACATGACTATAATACATCCACCTGTTATTGAATTCCAGAGATGCCCAAGTTGTACAGGTGATGTGTCATACTCTTGTTTTTCCACCGCAGGGCAAGGGAGATTTTTTGTTAATCGCCAAGTGTGACATAGTATTGGATAGGGTCTACAGATAACAAATACTTGAAAAGCTGAGACATTTACAAATGATACATGCTATAATGCTATAAAAAACAACGATTTCAAATCACAAACAAAATTCGTTAGCAAAACTATAGGAAGTTGCCTCCCCCCCCCCCCCCGGTGCATGACGTTATAGAAAATACGTTGATTATTCGAGGTTTAAAATGAATGCTCGAACACTACAATTATATGCATCGCATGTGGCAAATAAACGTGCTTACTTTAGAATTATTACTTTGACCTGAACATGTGCGTGCATTTCATGTGTTTTTGCCCCCCCCCCCCCCGCAACATGTTGAGGGGGGGCCTATATGATCATGAAGATGTCTGGATGGATGTCTGGATCAGACTGGACGGATGTCTACACGGACGGAAGAAATTAATTAATCTAGTCTACCGACTACACCGAATAGTCAATGGACTTCAAAACTGGCAACGTGATACTTTTTGGAAAGTTAAGAATATTAATGAGCTCATTTGCATATTTGCAGTAAAGTGTGATTAAACTACAGTTGTGGGGGCATCTTATTTTCGCACCGCGTAATTCTTGTTAAATCTCAAGACACCTTCAATCTGTTCCTGTATTTTAAAAGGAGAAAAACATTTTCATCTGTATCGATAATGGAATTTGAAGCTTTACCTATTCCAGGGGCTGGTCTACACTTATTAAGATTCATCAAGAAACTACATATTTTTCTGGTTAACAAGACTAATTACTTTGTTATTTTTCCTTAGAAAAAGGTCGTTGTACACAATATCTGATAACCCCCTGTGTTCCCTGCCGGATTCGAACCGGGACCTTCTGCGAGTACACAGAAGGTTGACGGTGTAAAGAGACTGAGTGTCCCCCATGAGAGATTGTCGTAGCTACCATAGCAACATGTACGGAATAAACCGTGACCTTGTTGACGAGGCCATTTGGGTACAGTGCTGAAACAAATGATGCATACAGCACTCAATGGAGAACACAATAGGCAGATGGGTGGTAGGACATCAGTCACACGGACACTGTATTTTATGACACCGTTTCGATTATTTTGGGTGGCTTAGGTACAACGGTCTTTCTCTTAGGAAAGATAAACTAATTGTCGAGGTTACTTTCTCGGAAGTCCTTTACTGTACGAATTAAAATACGCTTATGACATGCAGAAAGTTATACATCCTGAAATGCCTCATTAAGAAAGCAACTGACCGACCAAAGGTTAATGTTGCTTTATTCTGTCGATATTCCATCACACTAATGGCTTTTCATTTGCCCTTCATTAAATATCCTATTTACAATTATTATTTGCCAATTGTTACTCTCTCTCTCTCTCTCTCTCTTCGTATCAAGGCCACCTATATTGGCCAAATGGTATTTTGTTACAGACTTTGCAATTACTCGTTTCATATCAAAGAAGCAATTCCCATCGCAAATCTTAAACTGCATCGTTTATTAGTTTTATTTGATATTAATTCAGCTACCTTCATTGTTAGAGTCAAAGACCGGTGGAGCATATGAATAAGCTCCACGTGAACGAAACTGTAAGCCTGCTACATTAAAACGATGACATTTTGAACTACTACTGTGATTAATTTTTCTCTTTGCTAAAATGGAAAGAAAAGAGGCTTTACGTTTTTTCGTTTAAAAAGTTCCCTTTCCACCTATAATTATTGTTTGAAGTTAGTGTTTTACTCGCTCTGTATTTTCCAGGTCGACAAAAGGAGCATAGGGTTATACTAGGCTGTCGTAAGGCTCACAATTCTTAGGTGCACTACTGTATTCGCTTTTAAAACCACTTTTAAAGCGGTTTCTTAAAAATGTGAACAAATGGCGCCCCCTATTTTTCATCAAAGTCAATTTGTATTGGAAATTGTTGTAAGTGGCTAAGCTTTACAAGACGTATTTGTCAAGAAATGACGAGTTTTATGCATTGTTTACTAAAAAAAGTCGGGATCCGACTTTTTTCAGGCCAAGAAACAGTCTTAAATGGCATCTTCAAGACCGCTTTATAATGCTACAGTGTCTGTTTTTCACAAAGAACTGTTAAGGAGAAAGGTGTACTGATATGTTCCCTATACACTAGCAATTAGAGACAAAATGGGCATACTGAATTTGGAAAAAATGTATGATTGTGGCTTTACTAACCTATCGCTCATGTTTATTTTGTACTACAGATATTTGCAAGGACGAAATGTTGTGTGATATCGGAATGGGCTGTTGGAAAAATATGTTTTATTCTACCTTCGGGAAGGAAAGCTTCAACTTCAGTTCTAATCATTTTGCTTGTGGTAAAAATAAGTCTGCGCTACCGCAACAAAATGGTCTAGGATATTGATTTTTCCACCGTCCCTAAGGCGGTTTCAATAGACGTCGCTTAAAAGACCGATTTGTTAGACCATTTTCCTGTGGTAAAATAAAAAATACGTCTGTTCTGCCACAATAACGATCAGTGGTTATCCCAAGGGGAATGGAAGATTTAAAACTACTGCCTGTCCAACCATGGAAGAAAGAGATAAGAAGGAACCACATTGACTTCCACAATCAGATTTTAATTTGTTTATCCATTCACCCGCACAAAAGGAAGGGATTCAAAAACCACCCTTTGAACAATTGCAATTATGGGGCGGCAGATGGATCGTTCAAACGTCAAGTGGGTCGTTGTGGTTCCTTCTTATCTCGTTCTTCCATGGTCCAACTAACTTAGATGTTCCGAGTTTTTTATTAATTATTTCCAAAAATATTCATTTTCGAAAGCATGAAAGAAGAGTTGTTTTGCATCGTTGGACCCAACAAGATCGCTGGGTTCTAATTTGAACACAGATTTCTTCTTTGGATTTTTATTCAATTTTCAATTATTTTTATTGGCAAATGACAACAAACCAGTTTAAAAAAGTGATATAGTCCGCCGGGAGCCGCGTTCATTAATGCAGGGAAATATAAATACATTCTTGAAATACTGGTAATTTTAATAGAGGTCATGTCTGTTTAAATATTTTGGTTACGAACAAAGGAATCAAACAGCTCTCCTGTAATGCCGCCCATTCAAGTTTATGTTGTGAGGATTGGCCATGGGATCAAAGGAAAAATTGTTCATTTTGATTACATACTTCGCAGAAGTAAACCATATTTCCACTATAAATAATAATAAATTTTTATAATTACCATTTATTGGTTATGGCAATTGTAAAGGTGCACATTTTCATGAAAATTAATAAAATGCAATCTCAATTTCTTTTCTGAATATCAGTGATCAAGGGACATACACTATGCTACATTGACACAAGCAAATAATGGGTTATTGACAAGTAAATCCACCTGATATTCAGCGGACAAAGCACTTCAGATTCCCCTTTGTTTAGTTGGAACTGCAGAGCCTTTGTTACTGTCCACGCAGTTGAATAGATGTCAGGCGTTATAGACTGGTTATCCCTGCCCAGTTTTGGGTAGACGTTTCACATAGAAGTCTCAAGTACGGAAATGAGGTATTGCCTTTGATTCCGTCATGCCGTCGATTTTGTGCAGTAGCGCAGGACGGAATCAATGGCAACTCCTTTGTATACTTGGGAGTTCAGTATGAAACGTCTACCCAGTTTGGATTGAGCTGGCTCGTTCGCGATAAAATATAAACTTCGAGGTTCTACTGTGAGTTCAATATGTTGACTGATATTTCATAATTTATTGAAAAAAGAAACTAATGTGAACAAAACTCACGGTGGATGTTTTGCTTGGTAAGCTGTGACCTAACATTTTGTGCAGAAGCAAGATCAATAACTTATTGCGGGACCTCATTTGTATTCAATTTACCACCAGATATTTAGAAAAATACAAAAGAAGGGGTCTAGCGATTTTTTTGTTCATCTTTGAGATTTTGTTCTTTTGATCTTTTTGTTCATTCTTTTTGTTCATCTTTGAGATTTATTTATTCATGAAAAAATAGCTCGATCTTAATATGGTGATGAGCACCTGAAATCCTTTTTATCTGGAAGTACAGAGCCATTGTCATTACCCATACAGTTGAACAGTAATTTGTAGTGTTTTATCCTCTGCATACCGAGCGGATTTACTGGAATCAACAGTGCTATTATTTGCTCGAGTCAATGCTGCATGATGTACATCTACTGGTCACTGATATTTAGGAAAAGAAATTGTGATGACATTTTATTCATTTTCAATCAAATGTGCAACTTTTGCATTTGACATATCCCAGAGTATTGAAAGGTATAATTAGACAATATTAACTGACCAGAAATCAGTTACTTCGCCGATATGCGTAACCAATGTCCTTATGCAAGCATCTTTCCCTCTTTGATCCCATGGAGTATTTAATTAATTCAAGGAGGATGTGGTGACAACTGCAGCTGTAACATTGGTTTATTGGTATTGTGACTTCGTAAATAGGACTTATATAATCACTCTATACTGTTTTTTTTTCACTGTCAAGACATCTGCACTAGCAAAGATTTTTGGTGCGATTCAACTTGGGGTTTTGGGTGTGTTGATCAATCGCTTGTATGCGATACAAGGATGGATTGTTTGGACGGCTCAGATGAACATAATTGCTGTAAGTACACCATCCGGTATTTGATATTATGATTCCTAATCCCATTAGTGTCTTACATCTTCGTGAAGTATAACTTTTAATATCAAATGTCCACACTGGTTAAGTAATCATCAACATAGTGTATTTTAATGCCCAAATAGATCATTCAAATATCCACTAAGTATCACAATATCTAGAGATGTAACGTAACGTAGTAATTTCAAATGTGTGGGTATTTGAAACGATCATGACATGATACTTAAAGGGAATCATCACGCTAAACTTGCTTAACATCCTCACTGGGCGGATGGAAGCGGTCAAGGTATAAGGCGTGTAACATCATTGTGGGATTAAACCTTTTTCAAACAAAAGAATATTGTATAGATCAGAGTGAATGTATTATCAATATATTATTTTATAAACAGTGAAAAAACCAGAAATTATGCTGTGGGGGAAATGGGGATTCACTATCAGGGGGACAATAATCATGAAATTCATGTAAATTTTGGGAATTTTACTGCTGAAACTAATGGAACAGGCACAACTCTCTGTTGGAGGACACAATGTGCAGACAATTAACGCTCTAATGTGGAGTGCCAATTTATACTTCCCCTATTCCCCACTGCCTCCGAGATGCCAGGAAGGAACATAATGAAGAAACCAATGTTGAATAAAGAACAACAAAGAAAGGATGTTTGGTGTTCAAAGGCCTCAGTTTACTTTCAACGAGGGTGTTTTATGTTTCTACCTTCTGCTGAAACCTAGAGTAAGGCTGGGACAACAAGACTGTTTGGAATTGAATTTCCCAATGCTACATGTATTTATTGGCAATTGTGACATCATAAAGTTATAACTATTATGTTATATCACAATTATAATTGTCAATAGAGAATGTCTTGAAACTGATTTCAATGGCAACTGTGTTGATATCAAGATAGCCGAAACTGGCCCAGCGGGTTTTTCAAGTGTCTCAGAACCAGACCCCCAAATTACAGCAACTAAAAAGCTCATGAAAGTTGGAACATTCCTAAAAAAAGAGTCAGCTAAGTTCAGTTGAGATGAACTAAAGTGTTTGGCCAAAAAATTAATCTTTGATTGTACAGTTTTTTTTGGGACAGTCTGTAGGTCATGGCATTCTGAGGCTACATAGGGCCTAATAAGTGTCGTGCACCTATCAGGGTACGCACAATTTGCTCGACCCATACATTAGATACACAAACAGGCTCCAAGACACATTGAAAATGTTCACATAACTTTTTATTCTTAAATTACAGGGAAATGTGAAGTGGAGCAGAAGATAGTGATGAAATCTGACGATGTCACCTACCTCACTTCGCCAAGATATCCAAATGTATATCCTCAAAGCACTGAATGCATTTGGACATTTAATTCCATTGACAGTGGAAAATATATTATTACTTTCTTTTATCTCTACCTGGTAAATAATGCGTCTCCCTCAAAAACTGACATGCTCGAAATTGGAATGGTCGTTAAACGTCGCCAATGATAGGCGTCATATGAAACTTACGGCATATTCAAATACGTTATTGTACCTGGAAGAAGATCCAGGGATGTTATTGAAGTTCGAGTGATGTTTCCGGATGTTGGCTGTGGTTTATTTGTAGAGATCGAAAGAACTTATGAGAATGGTAAGTTTCCACGAAGCGCATAGTTTGATTTTAAGATGATCCGACGAGTCACAATGTATTTGGCGTCATAAACTGATTTAATATTGAAATAGGGAAGGCTTACATAATTGGGAACAGGTGTTAATGCAAAAAATTTCCCAAAAATGCCCATGTTGTTATTATGTTTATCAATAGAGATTTTGAAGATTTAACTGATTCTTGCGTTATTACAAAACAAATCGGTCCATCCAAGTACCTGAATGTACTTTGAGTCACATTATATTGTCGGATTCTTTGTGTCGCTCCTTTCACGTAAGGTAAACTCTGTTGCCAATGGAGTTTCTTTTGGTCCTTCAGAGCATGCAAAACATTAATTCAGATAGATAATATTTTATACAATACCAGCACCTGGTTTTACCTGAACGGATTTTATCCAACTGATTTTTTATTTCTTTCACGGTTGGGTTGTTTTGGAAGATCACAGTCTGGCTAAGGGGTCGTCTCCAAATTGCCCGTTAAATTAATGGTGCTCAATGGGGCACTTTATGTATAGGCTCCATTGAATTTTAATGAGGCACCCATTATCCCACCCATGAAATTATGTTATCTCCCTTTGCCTGCCCACTTAGCCCACTTTAAACTAGGCCAGAGGGTATTAACCATGAGGTTTCAATCTCTAAACCAATGTTTGGTCTTTATTACCCATGTGAGAGATCAACGTAAATACTCCGTTGCCGATCAGATCTTCTCGGGGCCCTTTAAAGATATTTAATGAGTTGCCCTTTAAAACCACCCACCAGGCAATAAACTCTATCAATCCCGGAACAGGCAGATGCAACTTCTAATACACAGCCAGGAAGTTTATTAATAATATTCAGTAAGAACATATATCATGTATATAAATATGTTTTAGCCCATTACTAGCTTGTAAGCGTGGATATTATGCATGCCAACTTCTTTGTGTGTTTTAAAAATGTAAGCTGATTGAGGGATCAAATGGAAATGGAGAACGCATAACCAGATAATAATCTACAGGTCTATACTCATTCTTAGTGTGAGTTAATTTTCCTTTTGCTACTGTAGATTAATGTTTGGGTATCATGGTAACCTTCGGAAAGTATCATCAAGGCCCATTTTTATAAGTAGCTTTAATGGAAATTGGTGTTAAATAGTACTGCATGCAAAATGAAGTGATAGTGTAATAAATTGCAACCCTTGAGTTGTAATTAAATTTTTTTCAACGAAAAACGGTTACACTAAGGCAAGTGCAACTCAAAACAACAATCACTAACTTTAAGATAGCGATACACATGTTGTTTGTCATCCAATTTGATATAGTCCTTTGCAATCAAATGAGAGAAACTCAATATCTCCGTAGAATAGGGTCAAGTTTCCTAGATGATTTTTATTAATTTAATGGTTTTGGACTATATCATTAAAAAATAAGACCTCATATTGTTGACAAATAACGGGGCATTGTATCATTGCGATTTGTAATGTATAAGCAATTGTACTTTTGCAAGGAGTTGACCAGTGTTTGTTGTTAGTCTTTGTGATATACATTTTTTATTAACTTGATGCTTATGTAATTGGTACAACTATACTACCAACTATACTCCCCCCCCGGGCCATTTTACAGTGTCCCAACTCCGTGCTAAATAATATAATCTACAACAACCTATTGTAGTACACATCGTCAGTTACATACCTTTAGATTAGAATTAAATACGCATAAATTTTTGCTAACGAATGGATATAAAAATAAATAATAAACATGATATCATTAACGAACAAGAGCCATACAACATTTTACTATAGTGATTGTAGCCGTTCTCTTGACTCCTGCAAACTGTCACTAACAACTGTAACCAACCCCGTGCAGGAGTAACTTGCAAATTGTGAGGTCAGCAAAGGGTATTGATCGAATTGGTTAGGTGATTATCCCACCCCTCACTGGAATTGCCTCACTTTACCACACGAATTGTGCCCGTTAAATTGTGTGTAAGCGCCACCTTTGACGCCCCATTAAAAGTGGCTCCTCCGTTGAAATCAATGGGCCACTTTGAGCCCCCATTAAAGTTAACGGGCCAAATTGTAGAGCGACCCAATTTAAGGGTATGGTCCCCATTTAAGAAGTTATATAAATTTTTCACTTGATAGAATGGCCTTCACCCAACAATCCATCTGCAAAAGTTCGCGCCGATATTTCAAACCGGTTTATTGTGACAGCTAGAAACTTGATTTTGTAAGCCCCACAGCGAGGCCTAAGAGTACTGTGTAACCTAAAGATTGGTCATAAACTCCCACACCACCACATCATTTAGCCCCTAAGAATTTTCACATGGTACTGAATTACAAATAAGTATCTGCTTTTCTTTTGATACCAAAATTTCGACCATGTCCCGGTAAAAGCTGGGGTTCTGGTGACGAGGCTATTGAGCGATCGGGCCAGGACCTTTAACCTAATTGATCTCCGTGAAACCGTACTATAGACTAGCTATCAATCAGATTCCGATTGAAAATATTGTAATGGGAGACATTTATACCTCGCAAGACCAGAAGGCAGGATATTAATATGGAGGAGGTGGTTTTTTTAAAGAAGCAAGTTAAAAATGCCGTGTTATCAACCCTCTTTGTAACTGCGGTCATAACACATTATTTCAAGTAACAATGTATAACTAATTTTCCTTTGCTGGTCCAATCGATATTTTGAGGAAATCAATTATGAAATCAAATCAAACTTGCAAATTTAAAAAAAAAAAAAAAAAAAAAAAAATAACACAGTTTTTTTTAAATATTCTTCGCCCCCACCCGCCACTTTGACGCTTCTGGGATTTTCACAAAATCGAAACATCAAAACTGTTTTCAAATATAAAGCGGAAGCGACTTTAGTGTGGGTTCTCTAGGAACTCTCTTGAAATGAAATAGCACTACAATTCAAAGAATGGCAAAATTCGTCTTATTTCCTGTCTTTCGTTTTCTTTTCTTAATTTTAAATAGTTTCCTGTTCCAGCAGTGAATTTACTTGTGAATCTGGATTTGGATGTTTCGATGAGTACCTAGTTTGCAATCATGACTGGGAATGCCTTGATCGCTCGGACGAGAAAGACTGTGGTATGTTTTCAAATTTGTACGTACAGAAATATGTTCTACCATTGTATTTCGTATACATTTACAATAGAAAGACATATAATATGTAGAGTAAGAATGAAGGAAGATAGGGATTATAAGAATTTGCGAGATAAAATGGAAGTGACATGATTGAAATAGGGGTTTTTAACCCTCAATTGCTTTAAAGTATGAATACGATGAATATGGATTTCCAATTTGAATGTTTAGATTGCTTTTTAGTGTTTTGTAACTTTCGGGGTTCATTATTTACTCCATCTAATCTGACACATAAAATGACTTTCTAAACAAAAATGTGTTTGCTATTGAAAATAAATTTACATTATAGCATTCGTTTATGGCTTTCAATCATGAAAAACAAGTGAGAACATTTTGTTAAACTTTCTTGGAACTTTCTTGACAAGTATGACTAATGGGTTTCGAAGCAAGTAGTCAAGGCATTGGTTGGAGCGTGCATGGTCTTGCGCAGTATTATTATCGTCGCCCACATCACATACTGTCGTATTTTACAAAACACGTTTTCCGAGAAAATCGCAATTCAAAATCTACCGCGACATTCCATCTCTATACGGTAAAACGATATAAACCATAAATCCAACTTAATACTGCAATTATATTATCCTAATTAGGCTACAAAGTTATAAGTCTGTATGTGAAATCACAAATAATGTATATTGCAAAATACGACGCATATTACGCCGTTGTTTTTCAATGTACGTAAAATAGATCAATATGTGAAAGCTTGTTTACGAAATAACGAGGGAAATACGTCAAAATAGGTCTGTATGTGAAATCGTTTATTTTGGGATCGGCAAAATACAACGCTATATCAAACACGTGTAAATGAATGGCGATTTTAAAATACGACAGTATGTAAAATACGGATATGATGATTTGAGGAAAATGAAAAAAATCTGTAATTATAAACTAATTAATTAGGCATCCTCACATTTTGAAACTTGTGGATGGCAAAAACTCGATGAACAAAGTAAAGTAAGTAGGCGGAATTTCGCAAAAACCTCAAAAATGTTAAATACGACAGTATGTGATGCGGGCGACGTTATGTTAATTCCACCAGTAATTCCCTTGACTGATCGCAAAACAGTGATCGTTATTCCATGCAATATAGTGTATTACCTCAAGGTTTGAATTGAACAGGCTATTTTGTGCGTGCGTGTTATTTGTCTAAAAACCTTGAACACACTCTGGACCAAACCAGGGCCAATAGCATTCAACAACAGGAGTCGCAATGGAATCTGTATCAGCCCCAATCGAAAACTCTTCACTCTCTAACTGATCCTGTCTCCCTTTTCTTTGCTGACTCTTTGTAACCAAAGTGAACCCTCCCGTATTTGTGAATTCGTGTGTCGTAAATTCATTGTGTGCTTTGTGAATCTTGTGCTCTACTTATCATGCCTGAAAATGAAGGAGCACCACCAATGTCAGTATTGAAGCCATCGACATGCATACTATGAGGTTAATCAACAACAGAAGACCTAGCACCTGATTCGCCTCCAGACATGAATGAAGAATCTGGCACATTTGAAGCCACATGGTCCATGCCCTTCTCGGCCATATTCCATGTGACTAAAAGCTATACTTCCGAAAAATACAAAAAAAAACACTGACTGATTCAGTACATATGACACAAGCAATTTCAGAAAAAGGCAAATAAAGAAAAAAAAACAGTGAATGCAATGTTGGGTTGGATAAACTACAACCAACTTACCATCTCAATACACAATGCAATACAAACCAAAATATAAGGTGCCAGCTAAAGACGGAGAGAAGAGAAAACACGCCTGATTTCGACGAAAACTAAAAACACTCTCCCTCGTAGAGCTTAAATGTGTGTCTTTTTAACATATAACATATCTTTTTTGTAATAAACTAATATACGTAGCATATGCAAAATCCACGATCATTTAGGATATCCCTAACACATTCTAACTTTAATTCAAGATTATTAACAGTATCATGTCTCTGGAATTCACCTTTGACCCGTATAAATGCCATTCTGTGACACCACAACTTTGATATTTTTAATAAAGCAGACTTTTATGTTTGTCTCGTTACTATCTCATTTTATTTCAAGGAGTTGTTACGATCATGGCAGGTGTCCTTAATGGTGTATTTCTTTTTTGATTGAACTGCCCACTATTTTTGCGATTTTATCCATTTTTACCCTATAACTCCAAAACCAATGGTCAAAAATGGTACAAACTATACATTATATTACCTCTACTGCCCATTATTGAAAATGCAGCATTCTGATTGGTCAGTTTACTGCCCATTATTCTGCTATAATGGGTCGCAAATGCATTTCCTTGTTAAATCAAGCTGTTTTAGTTAATAGAATAGAAATAAAGGGTTTGCAGTATCATCTATAGGCTCATAATGTATCCTCGGCCAGAAGAACTTAAAAATAATGGGCTCGGCTGCGCCTCGCCAATTATTTAGTTTTTTCTGACCTCGGACACATTATTCGCCCATAAATGATACTTCATCACCCTTTATTTCTTAATTTGTAACCCTTATGACTAGACCGACAATATGCAGGCCTACCGTGCATAGTATTTATTATTACGTGTTTAACGAGTTCCACAAATTGATTGCTTTTCATTTTCAATTTTACGAAATAATGAAAAAAAATTATTAGACAATTAGTGTTCGATAGTCCACACCATTGTGCACCAACGGGAGTGTCAGTTTAAAAATGATAATTATTAAAAACCAGCAACCATTAATAATTGTAACTATTTAAAGGTAGGTGACACGATCTACAAACGCTTCCCCCGCTTTACTCCGTCAAATTGAGATTTTGGTATGAGAGGAAATTCAACTTTGACTATAAGAACAAAAACATCTCCAAATGTGGTCGACCACAGTCCAATGGGCCAATTGAGCATATTGGTTTTTTTTTTGTAAATTCTACTCTCCAAACAGATTGACCGATTTAATTCAAAATGTATAATAAGATGTTTTTGGTGGTATGCTTCCATGTTATGTAAAAACATCATATGAAAAATCGGACCATGATCGGATCGCCCACCTTTATGTACCTACATACTTATGTAATTAAAATTTTAATATAGTTAATTCTTTATACACTGATAGCGATCATTCTGCTTCGGCTTGTCTTCAATCCGCCATTGTACAATCCAATAGCAAAGGTGACCGGTAGACAATGCTACCTACCAAAATTCTGCCATATATGTTGACCTTCCAGACCTTCTGAAAGGACTTTGTCTCTTCATATAAAAAAAAAATCCCTAACGTCCCTTAAAGTCTGCCTCGAGAGTTCGAATATTATTTTTTTGTGTAATCATTGAAAAATGTCAACTAGAACTCAAGATAGTAACTAAATGCACAATTCCGAAATTTGAGATGAACGGAGTTTCGTTTTGATGCGTAATCATTTATGTGTAGTATTACGACCCATAAGGATACTGTGTATACAAAATTCCGGATCCGGAATTTTAAAAAACAAGTTTGTGATTTTCTATATGAAGGAATTCGATTTAAGCTTAGCACTTTCACCAGGATTAGTAAGATGGACAGCATTATTACATGCAAAAAACAAACGATTTTTTGGAAATTTGATGGCGCCCTCCTCAGGAAATCCTGAGTCTGCCTTTAACTGTATTGAAATGCACTTTTGAAAACAATCCAGGAGCGGACCCCTGCCTTGGGGTTATTGAAAAATTGCTCCTAGATCTAACAAGAAAATTAACGCTACCTCACTTTTCCTCTATGGACGTTTGGGATATAACAGTAAGCCCATCATGATGAAAAAAATATAAAGAAATTCTCATATTAACGTATCTTGCCCCTGAGGTCTAATAATGGCTTTGTCCGTTCATAATTGCGATGTACGGTATTATTTAATGAAATCAAAAAGGAAAGTACAGAACATCTGCCCCCACCACACCCCCACCCCCTATCAGTAAAGTTTAGCCTATTTCTAGGAGGGTTTTAGATAGCACAATATATGTCGCTTATTTCTCCCCCAGTTCAATCCCTCAATATTAGGAAATGAAAGGGGAAATCTCCAGGAATTTCAATACACAAAAGAATTGATGTTATAGTAGATTTCAAATTAAGTGAGACTCCATACATATTTCCATTGGGATGATGGTTCCACAGGGGGTGATGGTTCAATCCCCTAGACTAGGCCTTTGTTGCCTTCATAAAAACATATTGTGTCCATGGTACAAAGTTACTTTACAGAATCGGCTTACTGGAAACTTATGCACTCAGTTCTACAATGATTGAAAGACTTTGCGCTTTGTGCTGATCTCTTAATGCAAGTTTGGACCACTTTTGATAGCGAAATACAAACTTAGTTGTGTTATGTGTACATTGATATAAGAATGCATTATTTCTCCAATACTGTGACAAAGAATGATATATTGTAGTGTCAAAGGTAAGCTTTGTTCAAATAACAACATTTAATGAAATATTTGCTGGTGTTTTCATCCTGATACTTTAATTGAAACATCCAAGCTATCTTATATGTGAAACAATGTATTTTAAGTCAACATTTACTTACTAGGTACATTACTATACATTGTACGAGTACCATAAACTTTTCTACCTGTGGCCATTAAAATATTTCCTCTTACCTCTCACGGTGAATGGACACACCTAAAACTTTTAATGAGGTCTCACTTATTTTTAAATCTACTATAACACATACAGTTTATCACATTAAAAGTAAGAACAAAATCGTTGTGACGACAACAATGATGACAACAATATGGACGACAACGGTGACGGTGATGTATACCCTAATGATGTAGTTGGTGATATGGGCGTTCCCGTTTCATCGATGACGTTTGTGTTGGGGTGTTAAAACCCATGTAAAGTAATCTGTCTACAAACAAAAATTAACCCTATATTTGCAATGTTTTCAGAAAAAAAAGTTTTTTAAACATCAGCTCCGATGGGGTTGGTATGAACCCTTAATGGTCATAATAAAATTTCGAAGGCAACTCGCAAACGAACAAGTTTATCTAAGAAAGAAAGAAATGAAAATTAAAAAAAAAACAGACAAAATGCGATTTCTTACTGATTTAAAAAATAATCTTGCATAAATATGTTTTTCCTTTCTTCCATCAGATTTCTGTGGACCTGGCACAATTAATGTTACATGGGAAAGACCTGGCATCGTTCGTTCGAAACCATTAGATTATTACGCGACGAACCTTAATTGTCTATGGCATGTAACTGGATATGGTGAAGGATTCATGGTACTTAGATTTTTAAATACATTTGCAGTTCATCCAACGGATATGCTGACAATTGGATATAGCTATAACAGCTCCTTTGAAAATACCGTATTGCAACTCAATAGCCCTGTTTCTCCCAACCTTGTCACAATAAATTCTACCCTAATCTGGGTGAGGTTCATAACAGATGAAGGAAGTCTTACCAGAATGGCAGGATTTGAAATAGAATTTCAAATGAGCAAGGAATTTGGTGAGTCTATGGACGTTCCCTCAACAGAATGTCTCCGTTTTAGTAAATGTTACTTTACGCTGCTTTTTGACAACAAAAAGAGCATCTTTCCGCGGGGTCACCGTAGCCCCAGGACCACCAAACCAACTTTGAAACTTCCTTAGGGGTCCTAAAAACATATTTAGCACCTTGGTGGTTTACAAGATGGCGTCAAAAATGGCTGCCATAAATGGTAAACTTAAAGAAAAAGGCATACATTGGCAAAAAATAATAAGAGTGGAAAAGAAATCGTGTATATTGTTAACTGTCGTCATTATTTTTGGCCAACATTTTACTGTTTTGGCAGCCATTTTGGACACCATCTTGAATATCCACAGAGAGTCGTGATATTTTGTTATCATCTCAAACGTGTTTTAGGGCCCACAGGAATATACATATACACACAAACACACATGCACGCATACATACACACATACATACATATATATATATACATACATACATACATACATACATACATACATACATACATACATACATACATACATGCTCTGAAGGATATTTGTTCCCTGTTGCAAGGGAATTAAGTTTTTTGAACTTTAGATTATAAATTATATCATTATTTGCATTCTGACTTGGATAAATTTAGGACAGAATGAAAAAGTGAAAATAATAAACAAAATCCAATATAGACCGTATTCAATATGACGTCAGCCACCAGCCATGTTGGTAGACAAGAAGTATACATTCCAGGACTACAATACATTCACCTGTCAATCGATCCATGTTTAGCGATTGCACAGGGATCATTGACAGATGAATGTATTGTAGTACTGGAATGCGTCTATCTTGTCCACCAACATGACTGGCTATTGAATACGGTCTATTGGAAGCACATCCAACCTTCCATTTGACATACATCGGTGTGTGATACTATACCCGCACTGCTTAAAATTGGAGAACTCATATCTTCCACATGTAATATAATGTATTAGTTCCCTTCCACATGTAATATAATGTATTAGTTTTTACATGTTTTTGTAAGTCAGGTGATTTAATGTACGTTTTACACAAATAATACATACGTTTTATAAAACCATGTTTTTCAGTTCCTTGTGCGGCAGAGGAGTTTTTTTGTCATTCAGGCTACGGATGTTTGGACCATTCTCTATTATGCGACAATCATCGACAGTGCTTATATGGGTCTGATGAGTATGGATGTAGTAAGTATAATTAGCCTATAGCGATAGCAAACTTTTGTCACATTCATTGTGTTACTGACTGACTACTTTTCTTAAACAAGTTGGAAAATGACATTTAGGTATAATTATGCTTTTCGTGAATTGTTACAGAACACTCTGAGAACTCCTCAATGTGTTTTATTTGGTCATTGGCAGTATTTGACACTAAATTCTAAAAGGGTGTATTTCTCGGCTTGCAATTAACTGAAATACAATCGTTTTATGTACACATTATTGAGCAGAGGCATATTATGACAGTCCATTTAAGGAGACAACTGATACATTTTGAAAAATAAGCGCGCCTCAAAATTTTTTCAAACTTGAATTTTGCATGGTTGTAAAGCTTTTATATCATTAGCCCTCAATCATTAAGCCCAAATCAGCAAGCCGGCGGGCATTACTTCAGCAGACGACGCGGAAATGGCGTGTGTAACACAAGAAAACACACGCCCAGAGTTGATCGATTTCTTACGGCATGCACCTTGTTTAACAGGTCTTCGACATTTGTGGCTAATATCAATGAGTACGGATCTATGATATTCATTGTAATAGAACATTGTTGATAAAGTACGCAAACTTAAATGTAGCCTACAAAGTATCTGGATGTCTTAGCTCTTGTTAATCCCTCTCGCTTTTGGGTTAAGTAATTATCGACACAATGTTCATGTGTTTATTCCGTTAACCGGTAAAGAACATGATACCGGGTGAGCTGAAAATTAGTAAAATTGCGATTATACCAAACCCGATCAATACAAAAAAATCATATAGAACATTTTTTTCCTAAACACCAGAGTTTTGCGGGTTTTTGAAGAATTGTCAATACCTTACAACTCAGTCGTGAGATTAAACCTCACCAAATTACCCACGATTCGATTACGCCACTCTCTCGATTGCACTTGGATTATTACGAATCGTGTTGAATGTTGGCAGTTGGCGATTACAATTCGAGATTTTGAAACAGAGACTGGATACGATTATTTGGAAATAGGAATGGGCGTGAATGTCACTACGTCATCAAGAATTCGTCATGTGACTGGTCTTACCGCCCGAGCCTATCCCGTACTCGATGCCAAGTTCTATTTTGATCTATGGATATGTGCGGGATTTTTCATGTACAAAAGTGACAGGGGCTAGGAGGGAGAGTAAAGTAGTAGTAGTCGTAAGTAGTAGAGTAGTAGTAAACGTCAAAGGTTTACTAATCGAGATTAGAAAATGACTAAAAGCTTAATGGTAATTATCAGTTGCTAAATAAACTACTGTATGATTTCCCCGCCAATTGATTCATTTGGAGGATAATTTGAATTGCCTTTACTTTCAAATAATTTGAAAGTGAATGCTTTGTTGGATATCTGTCAATATTTATTGCAATAAAAAAATCACCATAGAGTTTTCGATCGCTTTTACTCTCTCTAAATTTTGCGCTGAATGTATATGGCTTGTTTTGGAAAGAAGTTACATTCATTATAATAATTCAATTGGTAATATTTGCTTTCCAAATCGTGGGGATTTCGATTTTTTAATGCCTTAACCCAACGATAACTCCTGCTAAAGATGCATTCTGATAGCGAACGCTTTTCCCGTTTGATGCAAAAAAAAAGTTCAGAAAAAAACATGCAATGCAAGTAAACTTGCGCACCCCTGGCAAGAGGGCAGTCGGAACATGACTTCAGATGATCTTTGGACCTATGGTCCAGACTTTGACTAATCCATAACGAAGGAAACCCTCTATTTGCCCTCGAAAATAATATACCCCTCTGCTTTAAAGCCAGCGGGATTTATTAAAAAATAGAAAAAAGGTATTTGTAGCCTTTAACAATGGTCAAATTATTTCTTAGTGGCTCTTTCAAGACATACTCTGTATGCCCGCCACTGTATTTCACTAACCACAAATTTGGCGCCATTTGAGCTCAATTTAATTCTTTATTCTGTAATCAAAACTTAGAAATCTAAAAAATCATTTTGAAACGTTGTAAGTTTATGTTTTAAATGTCAAATTTATGTGTTAACACTTAAGTGCATATGGTTGCATAAGGGGGAGGTCATTTTTTGGTACCCAAAAAACTCGTGCTTCATTGATGGAGTATATCAACACGACCACATTAACAGAAAAATTAAAAGCGGTCACACCGATTCAAAATAGCGGCCAAAACCACGATTTAATGACCGGCCGCACCCAAATTCGCTGTCCAAAAATGAAAAAAATTCACTGTCCCGAAGGACTTTTTCTCCGATTTATAAAATTTGACTAATGTATACAATACATTGCTGAATAAAAAAAAAAAGATACCCCAGTAAAATTCAAGCGGGGCAAAAAACACTTTTGAATGTCTTATTCATTGTGCTTGTTATGCTAATTTGGATTTAAAACGCCAGGACGATTTGATTTTTTCCACCAAAATATGCGCAACTGATATTAGGCAAACTTACATTAAAAAGATTGGGCACAAATAATTATCGTTAAAATATGGACGAAATCTGGGGTCACTGGAACCCTATATGCACTTAATACGTTCCCTGGACTTTGGGCTACTTCTGGCCCAGATTTCGCTTCAGCGGTTCCATGTTTTACCGACACAGTAAAGTTGAACCATTTATCAAAAACTAGTGAGAATAGAAATTCTGACCGCAGACTGCCCTAAGTGTTATAGCCAGCGTGTCTCGCCTCAGGCCGTTTTCAATGAAAACTGCAACAGACTATCAGCCATGTGTGCCCAACGTTTGCCGACGGGGCGGAGGGTCCGTCATTGCCAATATTTATACCTAAAAGTCCTGCTGTGTGCGACCCATGAATTCCCTGGCACGGGTCCAGGGCGAAAGGGTAAGGCTTTTAAATAGTATCTCCCCTCCCGGGTTACTGAGACAATAGGGCATGCTCACAGTGTGTTGGTATCCGCCTCGAGTGTTTACCAATTTAAAATCGCTACCCCTGGACCAGGTATATTGCAAAAAAAGCAAAAAAAATTGTCAACGGTGTGATCAGCAGCAAGTCTTTGGGGAGTATCCAGGATAGGTATATTTCTGATAAGTTGTTGCTTTGTTTTGATTTTCTGTTTGTTTTTAGAAATGAGCTTATGGACAATTCACAGAAAACGGTTCTAATTAGGGATAAAAAAATGGGATATTTTAGTATAAGACCAGTCATTACATTTAATACAAAAGTTGCAACCACCACTTCATAATTTTCAGAATTAAGCAAGCAAGTTTCGTGCCCAAGGCCTAATAAGTGATGTTCCTTATCCAAAAAAAATAAAACCCAGGCAAAATATTGCAGAAATCGCTCATTTTACATACAGAAATGTCCTTTAAAAAATACAAAGAGAAGGAGGGTTTATCCCATTTCGTTGGATGGGGTTTTGTGTGTTAAACAGGGAGAGTAAGAGAAATATTTTTACCGTGATTCTGGAAAGATATGTGTCATACGCAAATAATCAGCATAAGATAAAATCAGCATAAGATAAAATCAGCTGTTCACTTGCTTATGTAAAACGCAATTGCTTCTATCCCATAACGTATGTTTTCTCATAAACACATCCCAAAAAGTGACTCCCAGCCCATAAAATTTGTCTGGCAAGCTCGAACGACACACCATATTATACATTACAAGATATATTTTACAAGGGGCCTGCAGTGAAACAGTGCGCGCTTCCGGATAAAAATGTAAATTTCTTCAATTTGCTCGCAAATGATAGTCTAGTCCTTTGGAAGAATAGCAATATATTAACACATAAATATAACATACCCAAAAGCAGATATGGACATTAAAAAGAGGCCAAAGATATTCTGGTAATTTGTAGGCTAACTTTTGAGTTTGCCTTAACTTTAATCAACAAATGTACCTATTACATGAATCTCCGTGTGGTTTGCTGAATTAATGTGCCGGCGACATTAATTATAAAATCTGAATGGACAGACCTAAAATTTTTAATGAGGTCTCACTTATTTTGAAATCTACTATAAACGTTTGTTTAGTACTAATATACTTTCACTGTGCAAAAATCATGTATATTGTTAAAGGTCCCAGGAAATGCAAATAGAATTGATGTGGTTTGTGTCAAGCCTACAAGGAGGGACCTGAAAAGATTCAATATTTGGGTTGGTGATGACATCATTTGTGGTACCATTGATTTATCAGAGAATAATAGAAAATTCAAGGTGACTGGTGTAAATCTATTCATGACACTGACTGATAATCAAGAGTTTTACAAATGATGTCAGGTAGTGTATTCTTTTTCTGGCCGTGTTTATTGCAATGGAATGTCCCACAAAGATTTGGTGTAGGTTTGTCATTTCATTTCCTGGGACCTTTAAAATCTTTAAAATTTCGTTTTAAGTAATGTTTAATTATAGTCAACAATGGTTGATCATTGACATTGTAAATGGGAAATACGTGCAACTAAATAATACTACTAATTAGACCAAATGCAATCACATTTACAAATACCTTCCTATCAATGTAACTCGGAATTATATTTTATTAGAAACCTGCTCAGCAGAAGAATTCTCCTGTATGACATTTGCGCACAAAGATGCGTTGGTTTGCTTGTTTGGTCATCAACGATGCGATGGTATGTCGATGTGCGATGATGGATCCGATGAAAACGAATGTGGTAAGGAATGATGTCGACTCATCTGTGAATACATATATATTTGTGTGTGGCGGTTGAGTGGCCTCAGATAGGTGTAGATTATAAAAGTAGTTTAAACGTCAGTATAGGTTTTCCCAGTTAATTCAAAACATGTTTCGTCCCAGGAAGTGTGCGTTTTTTAAAAACAATTTCGTCTTTTGTCATGTATATGAAACATTTGATCAATAAATTTATTTTCATACACTTTCGTCAAAATCAATTTAATATCGTCGTATCCATGGCTCATCATCTGAATGTACAAGCAATTTCGTCTTTGGTCATTTAATTTCACATTTAGCTCAGTATATTTCGTCTCATGTGGTGTATACATAGGTCATGGCCAAGAATTAGGCCTATAACATGAGCAAAAATTAACATATTCGCCCTATCTTTGTTTCTTTCACCTCATTTTTCTTTTCACCTCATTTTTAATTTCTTTCTTTCATTCACCTCATTTTTCTTTCTTTTTTTTATTATAACTGTAAGTGAGATAATGGTGTTTAATCTAGACATTGTAACATGTGATGTCACCCGAACAAAGAACAATGCGCTGCCTGTCGGTGCGCACGTGTAGGAACTGTGCTTTTAAAATTTGCCCTCAACCACTATTATTCTAACATATCAGTAGAGCAGGTGCTATCCTGTGTTTGTAAATACTAATGATGTCAACACATCGCATTTAGATCCGCAATGATCGATAAACTTTTGTCAAAATTCAATCTCGAATAACTTGTGATATGTTGATGAAGGCGGCATGAGGTAATAATGGAGTTGTTTGTTGAACAACAGGAAAATATTCTTCAATGAAATACTACAGTATGATCACGGGCTGTTTAAACTCATTCAAAATTTACCCTTTTACTTTAGAGCAATTCTAAGCAGTGGCGACACAATTTTGACAACTGATATATATAGGAGCAAGTGCTTTTGCTTGAATCATCTGAGACGAATATACCTAACAGAGATCGGAAGCAAAGCTGTAGTCCATTGTTAACAGCTCGAGCGTATCGAACCAGGTCTGTTTTGGCTTGCAATTACTTGGCCGCACGGTGGCGCTGTGAGCACCTTAAGTTTTCTATGAGCGAGGTATCCTGCAAATCAGGCAATTTTACCCAATTTTGTGCTTCAATTCATGACCTAACATGAATATCATTGTTCTTAAAACCGGCTCACATTAACACTTTATGGGTTTGGACATGTCATCAATAACTTCATTTTCATAAGACGTAAGTCAAAATTAAAACAAAATGTCCAATTAGATCCTATTCTGTTAAAAAATAACAGTTTTAAAAATAAAATTCGTCCAAATTTGTTTCAATTCTTGTGATATTGAAGAGAAAATGCACATTTTGATTAACTCAGTATATTTTGAAGATATCAAAGAATGTCATTAATAATTGAAATTAGAGCAAATTCTACCTATAGTCGATATATGAGTGTACAAAATTGGGATCATTTTAAGTTATTCCGTGGCTTATATGTAATAGTCATTGAGTACTAAACTGTGTTCAAGACGTTTTGACAAATAACACGCCAAATTCAAATCTTGGGGTTATACATTGAAATGTATTGAATAACGATTAATGCTTCTCGATCAGTCGAGGGAATCGTTGAATTAATATAACAACAACGTACCAGACGCTGCACGCTGCAAACAATCCATCGATTACTTGCTTCGAATCTCTGTTAGGTATATTCGTCTCAGGAATAATAGGAAAATCTGACAATCATCGCAAAAAGTGAGGTAGCGGTATTTTTGTTGTGAAATCTAGGAGCAATTCCCCACTAACTCACGGCAGGGGTCCGCTCCGTGATTTTTTCGTCAGGTAGGTATTGACGGTTTAAGGGACGTTAAATAATAATAATAATAATAAACACTTGTAGAGCGCATACAGCAGCGGCATCGAATCGCTTTCCAATGTACCTTAAATACCATAAAGTTAAAAATAGAGAAAGCCTTATAAACATATTACAACACACACAAAGTTATTTACAAAAGAATAACCTTAAAAACAACATGATAAAAGTCAGTTTAAAACTTCAGCGAAGAATTCACAATTTTGAAGAGAGGTCCATTGCACGAGGAAAGCAGTATGTAAGAGTTTAAAACAGAAAAAATAAACACCACCCCGTATAGGACAGTCCTAAAAAAGGTACATCTTCAGCCCGAGGAGATTTGAATTGAGTTAGGATTGTGGGTCCGGAGTTGGTGCAGGAAGTGAATCCAAAGAGTTTTTGGAACAACCAATCGCGAAGCTTCTACCATACGTAAACTGTATGACTCGGGTCGTTCATATGACAGATGAAGAGAAGACGAAGCGAAAGAGTTCGCGATGCAGATATTTAGTGGACAAGCTCAGTAAATATGCGGGGGGTGCCTTGGCAGTAAGGTGTTTATAATGTCAATAGAGGAGCTGTAAAACAAACTCTCTCCGGGCGGGGATGGGAAGCCAATGGAAGACAAACAGAATGGTGTTATGTGGTCGTGTTCTTACTCAAGTGATGATTTTTCGCGCCATATTCTGAACGCGTTGAAGGCTTGCTGAGTTCTTGATCCGGAGAAAGACCATATAGGAGGCTATTACAGTTGTCGAGACGCGAACAAATGAATGCGTGCACGAGTTTCTCGGCATGGTTTTGTCAAGGTAACGCCGAATCTTGCCGATTTATGATAAGCGAAAGAAGCACTCCTGCAAAATTATTGATGTGACTGGTCATAGTAAGGCACTGTCAATACAACTCCGAGGGGGTCACGAAACTTCATTTGGAAAGAAAGAAGCGATGTTGTGTCACCAATCTTGATATTAATGTCGGTAACATTCCTTGCAAAACGCGAGTTCACATGTGAAGTATGAACTCAGTTTTAGAATTCATTTAAGCATTAGTTTGTTGCGACCCATCCACGAGCGAATGTCTATGCATGCAATCTTCAAGCTTTGCGACACCAATCCTATTACGATCAGGTGTAATCACGACGTACATTGGTGTAGAAGTCGGCATAGGAGATGTGGAAAGAACCTGGTGGAATTGATGTCTTCAATGGGGGATGATATAGCACAAACCATTCAGGACCAACAACGGAGCCCCGAGGGACACCACAATCGAGATCAGTTGTGTCAGACACCTCACCGTCGATGATAACGGATTGTTTCCTGTTCTTTAAATATGATGCAAACCAATTGTAAGCCGAACCCGTGACATCGTATCGTGATCGGAACCTTTCAAGCAAAATCTCAGATCCACCGTGTCGAATTGCTGCGGAATAATAAAGTTAAAACAAGAAGAGTTCACCCATGATCATCCACAGCACACAACAAGTCACGTCAAAACACGGCACTTGCAAGTCTCTACAATGTGAAACTGGCGAATGCGGATGGTTATTGTTGCTTTTATGTACGGATTGTCGCTGAATTTCATAGAGGCCACGCTCAATAAGCTTCCCAAGAACGGAAGGTTGGAAACAGACGAAAGTTCTTTAAGTCCTCGACGTTAAGGTTGGTTTTCTTGAGCGGAAAGGGTTCAACAAGGGCATTTTTAAGACAGTCCGAAGAAAAAACACCAGATTCAAGCGATGCTGTTAACAATAGATGTAAGCGACGGCAACAGATCAGGTAAAGTACTCCTTGAGAAGACAGGCTGGTAAAGGATCGAGAGAGCAGGATTGAGCGCGATTTCTTGATAATATCCAGGATCTCATTGCAGGTCAGTGGTATGGAAGTGGTTAAACTTACTCTTACCCACATAGGCTCAGCGTTAATATCCGTCACAGGAATATAATTGACAGACAATCATCCAAACATTGACCGAATCCGAATGTTCTTGATCTTTCGATCGAAGGAAGAATAGGGAAGAATTTGCTGTGATGAGCGATTTGCGAGATCTGTTTGTTGAACTGCATGAGGAAGTGCTTGCAGGTTTTTTTGTACACAGCAACTTGTTAACAAGCTTAAACATCTGCCCGGTGTCACAAGAAGAGAAGATATTTCGAGCACAGTGATAATCAGTTTTGCGCAGTTAAGAACTTCCTTATAGTGACGACATGATCCCTGAATGCCCTTGTTCATCTACTGCAAGCTTGGATTTCAGCATTTACGCTCAAGTTGACCGTTTCTTGCGCTTTTCTGCCATGATTCAGAGTTAATCATACCACGGTGGTGGGGCCGTAAGGAAATCTAGCCAGCTTTCAGAGGGGGAATGATTGTCCAGCAGAGTAGGTCATGATTTGTATGTTTAGTGCCAATTCTCCACAAGAAAGGACGGTGTTGTAAAACTTAATTTCTAAGGAAGGAAAACCATATTTTCCCGCAAAACATTTGATTATGATTATTGGTTTCAAATGAAAGGCGATTGTGGGGATGCGTTAGACGGCATATATCGTACATACTTGAACGAGAAATTGAATCTTACTTCGCCGGTTTCCAGTTGCATTTACCGGAAAACCTTATCGTTGGGACAGTTTTCCTCAGACAATACGTAGGTCGATTCGCCACTACAATTATCGATTTTCCAATTGGAAAGGGGGAATTTGATATACTTGCACAATTGGCGATGGTGATCCATCACTGGGGAGACTTATCTACCCTAGCAAGATTGACCGGTATACCAAATTTGCACACAATAACATTCAAAAACTTTTGATATGGATACAGATAGCTTACCGATACAACGGGAACAGAAAAGGGTTTCAAGCTGAAATGCACCATGCTGCTGACACAACATCAACGGTTTGTTTTAAATATGTATCTACATAAGATTATTAGCTGTTTGTAGTCTAAATCACTTAAATAAAGGTTCCAATGATTATCCAACAATATGATGATATAAGTACATAATTGCCGTTATTTTTAGAAGGATGCAATGCAGATGACATTGATGTGGACACGGGTTGTGCCAACGCTGATTGCTGAGGTGATGGTTTGTTGAATGTGTCATCAGTGAAATCGACGAGGGACATTGTGTAAGTCTGTTAAACCTTTCATTTACACCTGGAGTGATTCAGTATTTGTGGGATATCCATCAGTGCGAGCGTTCAGGGGTGCATGGGCGGCATATCCCCCCACCCAAACAAAATTTTCCCGTTTCCCCCCACCCCAGCGATCAGGGAAAATAACCAAATTGGGGCAAAATTGGCTACGAATCTCAGAATTTTACTTTTGCCCCTCCAGAATTTAACTTGTTGTCCCCCCCCCCAGAAATGAAATGATATCATGGTTGTCAGTGCAAAATATCCTCCGAATCATTATTACGTTCGGATATATGAGGGCAACAAATAAGAATAATTTACTGGGTAGGCCAGTATTAATTTCACTGGCCAAAAAATAGGAAATAGTTTACTGGTGTGGAACAAAATTATACTTTCATAATTCCTTACAAACAAGTTCCTAATTTATAACAGCTTTGTCAAAAAATTGAACAAAATTTTGTGTACTTGTTACTAGGCACTATCCACGATTTGCTAAATCAAAAAAATCGACAAAAATCTCAAAAATCAGTTTTTGCATGTCTGTAACGACTATAGCTATCCCAACATAGCCTACAAGTGATAAGACTGAAAGCAACGTACTAAGGACAAAATCAGATATTTTAGTCATTACTGTCTGTACGGACACTTACTACAGCACGTAATTGAATGGACATTCATATCTTTGAACACTGCAGCTGTTTTCCTCCTTTCCTGACATATTTTTCAGTTAACTAAATAACTTATGAGAATTTACACACTTATGCTTCATTTTGAAACTATTCCTGCAAATTTCAAATGTTTTTACTCTGTTGGAAAAATCACTGATAGTGTCTTTAAGTGGCCTTGAGTTTCAGATTGTTCCTTTTCTGTTATATGGACTTGCTTCAGGTAAAATGCATATTTATTAGGATAGAATGTTCTTCTGATACGTATGGACCAAGAAATCAGGAAATGCATTTGCTCTTGCTCTTGGGAATTAACCCACATTATTGATGCAAAATGCCATGAGAAAATACAATTTCTGAATGGATATTACACGTAAACCAACAACAGATACAAATACATTGAACAAAATTGCACATTTGAACTATTTTAATCAAGGGCTTTCAACAAATTGAAGAAGTAATTTCGAATTAAATGTCACGTAGCTCAAATAGCATATGAAGAAAAATGAAAATGACAAAGTATGTGACCTACATTGCCGCGCTTTTAAGAATCTTTAAGTTTTTGTGCAGTTAATTTCAACTGATAGATATCTTCACGTGCTTTGTAAAATACCAAATTCACACATTAGCGTCTGTAGCTTAAAAGTCACTCATGATTCAAAAGTAAAACAGCACTACATTTTCAATATCTTAATCCATTAGGAAGATATCTGTGTATGGAATTGGTATTGTTTGTTATGGCTAAGTTTAGTACAAATAGATCCAAAAAGTGGCTTTCGGCTGTATTTATAAGATATTAAGACACTTTACAAGATAAAGCTACAATTACAATTTGAGAGCCATCATCACAAATGATATTTTAATTTTTATTTTTTAATAAAAATAAAACAACTATAAAAATAGAAACACAGTTAGTTAGTTAGTTAGTTAGTTAAACCAAAGTTTTAAATCCAAAGTTTTAAACAAGATAAATGGTGAAATTTAATTACACTTTTTAATAGGACATCATGTTTGTTAAGATCGAAGGTGTAACGTTCATTCTACAAATAATTATGATTATATATTATATCATTTATTTTCAGCAATTTTTCAATTTTTGACCATTTAGTGCAGTGCCAAAATCTGTTCAACATTACCTATATTTAATTAAATTTTCAACAAAAGCTATCCAGAACAATATAGTAAATAATGCTAAAGCCTAAACGTCATTGCAACATTTGAAATAAAACACTAATTGATGAATTAAACATGTAAATATTGCTCTCTAAATAATACATGGATTTCCTACGGTGATCATTGCAATGAATTAATACATTCCAAAAGGAGTATAAAGTATCCATTCTAAAACGAGTGAACTTTAAATCCATTGGAGTTAAATTTCTTTGCTTTCCTAGTCTTTATTCATTATTTGCTAATATATTAATTTTGTTTTACTGTTATAACAAAATATTAAAGAAAATCATTGAAGAGGTACTACCCTTTCACACCATCAAACCTGAGATTTTGGTACCATAAAAAAACCTTGTATTTTCATGGCTAAAAGTGTTTGTTTACAGTAACCGGAAAATAGTTTGACCGGGCTGCTATATACGCAATTACCGCTCACATTAAAATGCTATGTGGGATTTAAATAAATTTTCAATTTAGGTATTTTGATGATGGCTCGTCCTACGAAACATAAAAAATAAATGTTGCAATCGGGTGGAGCACTTGTAACTGTCTGTACTTTGCTCGTTTCATAGTTTATTTATTATTTATGTTTTATACTGGTAGGAAATAACAATTTCATAACAAATTATCCGATTACACCATTTTAGACTCATAGTTGTTGGTGTTAATTCACTATGTCCATTTTACACACTTCAAATTATTCACCCATGGCACTAAAAAGTACAAATTGACCCTCTGCAATTTCATTAATATATGTTGGACCAGATAATATACAGGGTGGGTCAAATAATTAACTGGGTGCGCCACGGCCCATCCACTTTCTATGTTCTTTACCTCCCTGACGACTGGATATACTTATAAGCGTTTTAATGACACTAAATTTACTGAGTGGGCCAAATAATCAACTGGGTAGGCCGGCCCATCCACTTTCTATGTTCTTTACCTCCCTGACGACTGGAAATACTTCTTAAAGATAAATAA
The DNA here is from genome assembly GCA_023653785.1 of Ophioderma brevispina. NCBI lineage: Eukaryota > Metazoa > Echinodermata > Ophiuroidea > Amphilepidida > Ophiodermatidae > Ophioderma > Ophioderma brevispina. The sequence goes on from JAMKCH010005571.1 coordinate 58,206, forward strand.
TGTTACCAAACTGCTTTTACAAATAACCTGGTAAACTACTGTGTGGCCTGACGTTTCGAACCTAGCAGGATCTTCAAAGGCAAAGTGGTGATCGTCAGATCATCTAAAATTATAAACAATGTTTAATTTTCTTAGAAATGGCTTAAATGTGAAGGATACGTACATAATTATTCCAGGATGTACTTTTTCATATGATAAAATAGGTAAGGATGAAACACTAGGGTAAATTTTATTTTTATTAGGGCCTTTCGAGTTTTATCACTCGTTAGCATACCGTATGGTAACATGCCTGCACACCTAACAATATGCAAAAATCTTGATTTGTGATCTTTTAGATTTTCTGTTTATATAGACTGATAGTGCCTTTAAGTTATAATATAATAGAGGGTGTGGTGTCGGGGCCTGCGAGGTTTTTTTTTTCGCCGAAGGCGTTCTAAGAAGGAATTGGCACCTAATTTGCACCCAATTGGCACCTAATTCGCGCCAGTATCTTAGTGGCGCGTTATTCCTTCAATGTATTAATACAAATTAATCCGCCTAATTGGGCGCTGTATTACACTGATACAATTAGGCTCCCGCCCTTTTTGCAGATTTTTGATGACGTTTAACCTAATACATTTATTCATTAGCATTATTGGAAAACTATTCCATTAGCTGTATGGGTAAGGTAAGAACGGAAACTGATATCCTACCTGTGCAGAATAATATGCGCCGTAAGTTACTGAAATTATGATAGAAACTTATACACCGCAAGAGATAATTTAAGAAAAATGAGAGGTGGTTTCTCAGAATGCGAAAGCACATACAACTTTGTCCATACTAAGTATAGCCATGCATAACAGACGGTAAATCTAAGCTCCCTGTCCAACTGCGCTTGTGTGTTGCATAATTAATTCATCACAGTTAGGGATATCCCAGAGGGGGATATCCCGTGACGTAGTAAAAATCTCTGAAGTTCGGCCGAAGATAAGGATTTTCCGAAGTTGACATAGCTTGACAAGCTTTGACATGGTCATGATTCTACAGTCGGTAGGCTACGAATCTCCTGCGTAAAGCCAATGACTTCAGTATGAATTCTAAATTCATTTTCATGTTATAATTCAAGGATAAAGTGTAATGAGATGGCTGTCCATTTTTCTGTGGTACGTGCGACCAATTTGGTGGTGTGTTCATTGTTAATTTGTGTTCCCCAGATCGTACACATTCGAACAAGCAAACGTCCGGGCAAACGTGCAGTAATCACCACCGAAAAAAAAAATAAATTTCCTAACCTTTGTGTATTGAGGTATGTTAAAACTTATCTATATATTAATACCGGTGGTCTGTCTATCTGTCTGTCTATCTGTCTGTCTATCTGTCTGTCTATCTGTCTGTCTATCTGTCTGTCTATCTGTCTGTGTGTCTGACCGCGTCTATTTTCTCGGAGACCGAGGGTCGCACGGTCCTGAAACTTGGTGGGCGGGTGCCCCTTGACCGAACGAAGACCGAGTTTGTATTCGTTAGTGGATCAAAGGTCATCGGGGGTCATTCGAGGTCAAAAGAGGTCAAATGGACTGCGCCTATTTGCTCGGAGACCGAGGGTCGCACGTTCCTGAAATTTGGTGGGTGGGTGCCCCTTGATCTTCTGAAGACCGAGTTGGTTAGTGGATCAAAGGTCATCGGAGGTCATTCAAGGTCAAAAAGGTCAAATGGGGTAAACATTGGTGTATGGACATGAAACTTGGGGGGTGGGGTCGATTTTTGATGCCGAAAATTGTGAAGGACATGACAAGGTCATCAGGGGTCATTCAAGGTCAAATGAGGTTAAACGTTGGTTTCTCGGAGACCGAGGGTCGCACGTTCCTGAAACTTGGTGGGTGGGTGCCTCTTGACCATCCGAAGACCGAGGTTGTATTGGTTAGTGGATTAAAGGTCATCAGGGGTCATTCAAGGTCAAATGAGGTAAAATGGGGTAAACATTGGTGTATCCAGACGAAACTTGGTGGGCGGGGTCGATTGTTGATGCCGAAAATTTTGAAGGTCATGACAAGGTCATCAGGGGTCATTCAAGGTCAAATGAGGTAAATGGTGTATGGACATGAAACTTGGAGGGTGGGGTCGATTGTTGATGCTGAAAATTTTAAGGTCACGACAAGGATTGAAGGTCATCAGGGGTCATTCAAGGTCAAAGGAGGTCAAATGGAGTAAATGTTGGTGTATGGACATGCAACTTGGAGGGTGGGTTGGTTGTTGATGCCAGCAATCTTAAAGGTCACAAGGTCATCAGGGGTCATTCAAGGTCAACTGAGGTCAATTTGGGTAAACTTTGGTGTATCCAGACGAAACTTGGTGGGCCATAAATTGTAAAGGTCATGACAAGGTCATTAGAGGTCATTCCAGGTCAAAGGCACTGCGAAACCTGGGGTCATTCATGCCAGGTGATCGTGAAACCCAGGTGATCACGAAACCCAGGTGATCGCGAAACCCAGGAGATCGCGAAACCCAGGAGATCGCGAAACCCAGGAGATCGCGAAACCCAGGTGATCGCGAAACCCAGGTGATCGCGAAACCCGGGGACCGCCTAGTATTGAATGATTGCACGATTAATAGTGACTTTCCAGAATCATTCGCAATTGCGAACTATGGTTAATATTCATGAAATGAATATGGTTGCACGCTTCCATATGGCCACGCATGTTGTATGGTACGAAAAGCCATTGCAAGCTATTGCAGTGTAGCGCTAAAATGTATTGCGATTCATCGTAATATGGGGCTGGCATTGGAAAGAGGTACGGGTATGTGCGGCCCTTACGGGGGGGGCATGGCGTCGTTTTCATACAATAATCTGATTATTGCAATCACAGCACATAGTTTTTTTAATACAAGCAAGTGATATACCAAAATGTTCGGTATGATGAGCCTTTTTCAGATATATTTCTCTCGGATCATATCGACCTCCGGTATGCTAATTAGCAGGGGCCAAAGGTCACGGCACCAAGAAAATAAGAAATTCAAAATGACAATTACCCCCCCCCCCCATTTATCTCAAAATATAAAGTTATTTGAACATAGTTTGTTTCTTAAACAATTACTATGGCCAGGATCTGTGATCCTATGAGAGCGCTTACCAAAATTATATTCCATGTTGCCATGGCAACCATTCAAACTTCTCTCGCCATTTTTGCTGCTGGTGGCATACAAAAATCAATGTAACTCAAAAACTAAAGGGTTTTATACAAACTCCTCTGATAGGATTATAGTATGTACGCTAAACTAGTTTTGTGCCAAATTTGAAGTCAATAGGTCAAACCGTTTTTGAGATAAGTGGGTGGGGGGGCAAGTTTGCAACCTTCGAAAAATGGCAAAAAAAGATATAGGCCAATAAAGGTCCAGAAGCGTTTAATTGTTATTTAATCAATTATTAAATTAATTATTGCAATTTTGTTTTTGAATTCTAAATTTATCAATTCTATTAATAATACTATTTTTTAAATTAAAAATAAGTCTGTAAATGGTCACTTTTACCCCAAAATTAATTTATTTTTCTAATTCTCTTCAATATTACTGCTTGAAAAACAATGAAAAACAAAGTAAACATAGCTGCTTGAATCGTCTTTCTCTGTGCGATGCTGTACACTTCGATCAACCATAACATTTCAACGAAATGTCCGATTTTCACCAAATAAAAAGTAAAATACTTCTGAAAGTTGTGAGAATTCAGAAATTTAGAAAACTACAATTTGATCTCTCAAAAACAAACTGGCACCATGCCCCCCCTTAAGACCACCATTTTGCGTCTCTCCAGCAGTTCCTAAAACCCCCGGTTGAAGAATAATTCAATTACCTTTTCAAAAATTTTTTGACTCAGAAGCTGAATTTTAGCCAAATTTCAGCTCCGAAGCCTGCAAATTTCTAAAATTTTCAGTTCCCAAACCCTTACTTTCGGACACAAAATCAGTTCACAAGCCCCCAAGTTCGGAAATTGGGGCCGCACATCCCTTCCTGAAAAAGTTGAGTGCCCCCGGGAATATTTCATATTATCAGCTCTAGGGAATGTTTGAATCATTCAGCCAAATTCACTAGCATTAGAGGTTAAATGATTGACATTGGAGAGGTGTAATTAGCCGTTTCAGTTAGGTACTATTTTGTTACGCGTAGTTGCCCAAGTCTGAAACCTTGCGCAAATCAAATGTTAACAGATTGATATTTCAGGTTGTCACTGTGAGTCGGCCTTAAAGGCTGACTCAAAGATTTCCCAAGGAGGGCGCCCTCATTTTTCAAACAATTGCGTTTTTTCATAGATGTACATAATGGTTGTCCATACACTAATCACGGTGTGAAATAGCTAAGCTCTAATTGAAGTCCTTCATATAGAAAATCACAACTTATTGTTATGTAAAGCTTCATGTTTGGAAACCTAGTGAGATTTACTACATTTTGATTAGAGCGCATAAGAGAAAATGTGAGTTTATGATCATTTTTTATGTTTGTATCTGTATTTAGTGAAGTTTTCTTTATTTTTTTCAGGGATCAAACACAGTTGTTGAATATATTGAATGACGACAGTCAAATAGATTACCTTCTTGCGCCTTATTGCATCAACGTGTTATTATGTTATTATTTATGATTACTAGAATTAACTAATCACAAAGTCTGTGATCTCACAACAAAAAGTGCTTCGTTCAGACATTAGATGCGCGAGTTTGTCAGTTTCCTTATCTTTAATGCATACTCACAGAAACAAAGCTGGGTTTGTATCTATGCCTAACATAACAAATTAGTGACAGTCGATAAGGATCTTAAAAAATACCATAAACACATTGAACAATGCTTCCAAGGTAAAAGCAACCTATAACTTAAGTGATGAACAAACACCATGCACAATTGTCATGGTCTCAGATTTTAAAAGAACCACAAAACTACTGGTCCATCTCACTATTCCTGCAGTGAGGTCAGCCAGTTGCATAATATGATAGCAGTGTTTAAGCAAAAGCGTTGGCTCCATGACGCTTGACTCATAATTGACAGCCGTTTCACGTCGTGTGCCGATCAAAGACGGTTATTTCTATAACTAAAAAAAATTGCTGCACAAAATACCTGCACCAAATAGCTGACAATCACTGCACAGATAGCGACATGGACCATAGGTAAGAATTGTAATCAATAACGTTTCAGATGCATCCTGAGGCGTTGTCTTTTTAAAGACAGTTCTTGTTCGCATTTTGGTGTGATTTACCTGGTACGCAGTGTGCTCTGACCGAGCCGAGATAAGACAGTATAATGGGAGCGTTCATGAGGTCATAAGTTACCTTCAAACTTGAGGTAAAGGGGGATCCACATGGACCAAGATTTTGTTTTTCGCGCTTCATGTTTTGTTTAACGCTAAATGATTTTTGACCAATACTACCTAAATACCATTGCGCATTTTTTTTTTCTTCAGCAATGTAAAGTATTTATATTTTAATATTATGACCAAAACTTTTCCAAATTGTCTGGCAAAGTCTTCGAGAAAGTGATTTTCCATTTTTTCCATAAATGTGGCCACCAGTCCGCCATTTTGAGTAGTTACACCCATTTTCATTTTCTGTTATGTGGTAGTGTTCATAGACCTTATTAAATGACCAGGTGTGGGTAAAAAGTCCACTGCCAAATGGTTTTCAGTGGGGGTCCACATGAGCCCCACCCCCCCCCCACACACGCAACACACACCCCACCAACGGGATAGTGCACAAGACGAACACCGAAGTGGTAATATTGTACTCCCCTGGTTTTTGGTTTATACATGCAAAATAACATGTCACGGGCGTATCCTTTGTGATGAAACCCAACTGATGAGAGAAGACGTTGTGCTTACTATGAGCAAGTATGTGACGGGAAGCAGGACGGTACCTGTGGAGATGATGAGATTAAATGTGGTAAGTATTTTGGAGGAATGCCTTTAAATTAAGCAACTAAACGTTTTCGGTCTTCCAATTCCAAAGTTGTCCTAATGATGGTCCGATTTTTCAAATGTTCCCCACATGAAAACATCACAAACTTAAAGCATCTGATACAAGTAAAGTGGGGGGAACCAATCGCTTTCAACTGTTCACGATTTCCACGAAGTCTTTCCGCGATTTTCAGATATTCGCCGATGTCCTACCAGATGTCTGTGCGACTATGTGGATCTTAGAATAATAAAAATCGCAACAAGGGTCTTCGGATAAGATGTATGGAAGACTGGACGACGGACATTTATCTATGAAATCCCTCAGTCTACAAATTAACTGTAAGATAAATCTGTCACTTGCATAAACACTATGAGCTAACAAATTCTCATTACCATGGCGCAGTTCAACAGCTTTCATTCACCAATTGTATTTAGAAAATACACCCCCTGGTTTCGGGGTATGATAGATGAAACCCAGATCACACAAGGTCTGTTCATGTCATTTGCATGTACAAGTAATCCACTGATCTGTGTCCCTTGGTGGATGAGCCAATTGTAACTCATTAGTGAAACTGACATTCGAAATTCGAATGCACCGGGATGGTCGCAAACTATTTACGCGTGTATACTCTCTTAAAGGGTGATGGGGGGCCGAATTAATTTTTGTAAGGATATGAGTTCCGTCATCTTGATAGATTGGCCTTCACCCAAAACCCCATCTGTTAAAGTTTCGCGCCGCTATGTCAATCCGTTTTCATGTGTGAGAGCTAAAAACGTGATTTTGTAATCCCCATTAGAGTACAGAGTAAAATTTAATATTGGTCGACCAAAATTGGGTACATTTCCGCTCATAACTTCCAAACCAAAATCACTTGGACCCCTTAGATTTCCAGGGTAAATGAGAAAAATTAGTAGCTTTCTTGTGATAACAAAATGTTGACCACTTCCGGTAAAATCTGGGGTTTCTGGGGACGAGGCTATTAGCGATCGGGCCATGGACCTTTAACGTATGCCTCTCAGGTCTGCAAATGCATATCAAAAATGCTTCTAAATTCCATGGCCCGATACTAATAGACTCCGTCCCCATACTTTGGATATTTCAGAACTGGTCAAGATATGGTGGTAAAAAACTACTAATTTCACAATTGACTTGTAAAGACTTAGTGCTATTTAGTCGACCAATTAATTTACATATTCTTCTATTGAGCTTAGAAAAACACGTTTTTAAATCTATATCCACAACGTTTTAAAAATCTGCTTGAAACTTTACGGATGGGGTTATTGGGTCAAAGTCATTCAATCAAGAGTACGACTTTATATTATTATAAATCGGGCCATCCTCCGTTGCGGTAAATATGTATTGGTATTTTAGTGGTTTGTTTGATGCGACAAAACTCCCGAAAATACACTTAAGCATACCAGTGTGGACCGCGTATCAATATATACGGTGCCCAATTAATAAATCCGGAAAATGTAGCGAATGAAGATATTATTCTAGTATTATACATTTTTGATTAATTTTGAGATTTTAGGAACTATCCGGATCTAAAGATGGCAGTACAATTACAACGGGGATTTTTATCAGTCTTTACAGACACGACACTTTGTGAGTATCTTGAAAATTTGCCTGTTATTATCGTCATTGCGACAGAAATAGGGGTAATTGGTTTATTTTGTATGTATAGTAAAAGGGCCAGTTTTACTACTCTAAGAGTCCGGTTATGAATTCATTACATGTTTTTTTGAACGATTAGATTCCACAATTAAATGCAGATCTTTGTCAAGAAATAATCTATCATATTTTCCACCGGAGAAAATTTCTACGGTCTGCGAATTAATATATTGTAAGTTTTGGTATAGCACTGATATTTTTGATAAAATCATGTGTTCATTGTAACCACTTGCTATTGCGTTTCATTACAAATTATTTCCATGAGACTACAAAGGTGTAATATTTCGTCATCAAAATGTAAACAGAAAATAATGAATAGGTCTGCAGTTTTTTTTATTTTTGCCCTATTTACCCCACTTTAAAATCTTATAATCGTAATACTTTTGACTCGAGGATTTAGCCGGGACTTATGGAAAATTATAGAAATTGACACAACTTTTGGGGCCTCACAATCTTCAAAGTTGTAAGTTTCTGGCTGTAAAAAGATTTTAACGTGTATAAACCTTTTTAAATGTTGCATAATTGTTGATAGTATTGTACTTGCCTAAGAAACTCTACAAACACAACTTTCACAACCCATCATGACTTTTTTTAGTTTATCGTGTATTTCACTTAATTTTAGATTGTTATCGGATTTGTCCCCCTTGCACATCTACGATAAGGATGCATTTTATGGCCTCTCAAGTGCAGATATTTGTTAAGTACCTAAACAAATGATTATAATGGCCACGTATGTGGTTACCCGTAGTCGATTTGTGCCGATTTATCTTCGTAAAGGCAAGTGTACCTCGACGCCAAAGAAAAATAAAATGAAAAAGTAAAGTTTTTTTCTTGGATTTGCTTTTGCTAGATTTCCTCTTTTTTTCTTTTTTTTTTGCATCGTTGGTATGATCGTGTCTCAAAAAATTAAAAATCGATCGATACCATGCTGGGAATTCAAATGCCGGGGAGGGAACCAGAGTATGAGACCTGGAGTAGATGAGCTCCGATTGACCATCGAGACTATGACTTAGTACGGCATTTGCTGTTCTACGATTCATGGTTTTATAAAGTGTCACAAGCCATGAAAATCGAGGCATATGCAATTGATTCCGTCATAAGCTGTATGATGTTGTGCAGTAGCGCATGACGAATCATACACAGGATTTTGGGTTTCCCTACCGGAAATCATTTGTTCCGACATTATATGCATGTGGGAAGGAATGCACCCAACGCTGTAGAAGTAGATAAAATAAATAGCGATACTTATTCTTATGGTGTTTTGTGTCCTACGGTAATTTTTCTGTCATAACTGTGCCAAAACCGCTGATGTACTTAAATTTTACCAGTAACGAGCACTCTTTGAATGCCTTGTATTTTTTGCGCCACCAAATGTGCGGTTAGTTTAAAGGAGGCGCACTAACCCGCGAGCGTGCATGGAGGGCTGACGTATGACACAAAACACTCATAGAATATATATGCGCTATTTATTTTATCTATATACATCGTTGGTGCATTATCCCACAATGCTTAAGAATTTCGGAACAAACATCCGCGTATTGCAATACCCGTTTGCATGTTTGTGACGCGTGAATGAAAACATAGCCATTTTACTAGACGGCTCGGTACCCATGTTCTTGGCCATGTAAGGTACAGTATCTGGCGGCACTCGGAATTAAAGTGCATTTCGTGATCCAGTACATTTTGGTTTAGTCATTGTTCACTAGATATCTTTGAGAAAAGCTGATTCACACCTTTTTAGCCCAGATACCGACTTTGCGGTTTTATGTTAGAGCCAATGCTCGTTTACCACGGTCCCATAGACAACTGTGCTATAATTTCTGTCTGTTTACGTACCGAAAATACAAAATTGTGAATTTCTTAACACCCGATCGAATTTGCTCGTAGATTTGGCAACATGGATTATAATGTGAACGGTTCAGTGATGTGAAAATACTCAACTTTTTTGGAAGTCGGGGAGGACGGGTGAGGGAGCACGAAAGCCCCTTTTAAACATGTTTTTATTTTAATATCTTATAGACGTGACTTCATCATCATATATTTTGCTAATCAGCTTCAGAATCGTTCGTGGACAAGAAATCTCACCCGACCTATAAAAGTAGAAACCGTTGCTTCCGAGGCTTGGAATCTCTGCAAACATGTATTGTATCATATTTGCAACAATGTTTTTTATGTGTTAAATGATACTTCTAAAATTGTCCCAGAATAATGTGTCAAAAGTCTAGAAAAATAAATGTAATTGTTTGCAACTTATCACATAATTAATCCGGTCATGAGAATTAACAAGTCTTAGGGTTCTGATCTAGTTGCCAAATCCACGGTCCTTCATTTCAGGATTATTTAGGCTCATAAGGAGGTTTTTTTAGTAATCTGGGTAATCGTTCGGAGTGCTCCGATTTTAACTAAACTAGTCTCAAATTGTTTGTCTCGTCTTAGATGACCCCATAGGATATTGTAGACCATTGTTACATTTGACCTCTAATGACATGACCCAACCAAATAGGCGCGAATATAGTATCTCCCTAGTCCTTTTGGTGGACTATCTGACGAATTGGGACCAGTGAAAAGCATCGGATGCATTCTAAAATGTCTACCCCAGGGTGACCTTGAATTTGTATTACCTATAATAATAAACTATAACCCACATACTATCGGGCAACTATACCTTGTAATTATTAGGACATGACCAAAGTGTGGTTATAGTTTCAGTACAATTACCGGACATCTTTCCTGTGCAACCTTGCCTCCTTGGAAATACTGTCCTCGTACTTAGACTTCTCGACTCTAACAACACCAAAATTGTTTCTGTTGCAATTATTTTGAGGTCAAACCAGTATTTTATTTAAATTTCTTGCACTATTACAAAATATTGGGTTTTTACTCTAGGCATCAGTCCGCATCAATGCGGATCAATGTGTTCATAAATGTCACAGTAAAATACATAAAACCTTTACCTGGCCTTTACAGACACATATGCAAACATCTTTAAGATGCTACTTCTCCTTCAAGTCAGTTGCTAAGATCACACAATTTTAGTCATAAGATTGATCCAAACTTTACCGAACTTTTACACAGATATAGTTCAGAGACTACCCGAACTAAAAAAGTTACCTTAAAACAACGCTCACGGCTAGGTTATTTGTCTTTTACCACAGTTTCTATCAAGTTTTGTTTTGTTTTTTTTTTTTTAAGATTTGTTGATGATCATCGTTTTTTTTTTTTTTTTTTTTATTTAAATTTCTTGCACTATTACAAAATATTGGGTTTTTACTCTAGGCATCAGTCCGCATCAATGCGGATCAATGTGTTCAATGCGGATCAATGTGATCAATGCGGATCAATGAGCTTTCGTGGCGCACGTGTTGTCTACACAGGCGTATCATGTTTCTGCACCGTGTAATGAGTGCAGGAATGCGCTTCTGGCAACGCCACGCTTAAATTGCGCTTCATTTCTGCTCAAATCGCACTTCCGTTCCGCGTTGCATTCGCGCACTTAGGCGACACATTTGTTTTAAAAGTTATGTTGCTGTAAGACCATGAAATGTGCATTATGTAGACAGTCAATGCACGTGCACATTCCTCAAGATTGACCATATTGATGCGGGTCTGGTGCATCGTATAGAAAGCCCACTGTCATAAATCCCTAGAAAGAAGTACATTAATCTTTTGTAAAATCCCATTCGAAAACAATTCGAAAAACAATTATATTTGAATCATCATAATCGGTAATTTGTTTAAAATTATAATCAGAGCCTGAATTCAAGTCTGATTGTTGCACCTACCTTCAGGGTAAATTCGCCCCTGCGCAGTAACCAGTACCTACTTTGATTAACATGACGTCAAACACAGCATTAGAAATTGATCCGTCTAAGACTATTAGCAATTTCTCAAGGATCACAAGAACATATTATACCGACTGCCCCCCCCAAAAAAAATTGGGGGGGGGGACAAACTTGAGTTTATCTCAACTGGAGGTCAACTGATTGTTTTATAGAAATGTTCCAGCTTTCATTAGCGTTTTGGTTGGCGTAATTTGGGTGTCTGGTTCAAGAGTTTATCCGACACATTTGAAAAACCCGTTGGTCCAGTTTCAGCCATCTCGACATCAGCACAGTTGTCATTGAAAAACATTTTCAAGACATTCTTTATTAAAATTTAAATAAAAAAAATAAGTAAAAAGTGCTGCTCCTTGAAATATAACATAATATATAAGTTCATAAATGTCACAGTAAAATACATAAAACCTTTACCTGGCCTTTACAGACACATATGCAAACATCTTTAAGATGCTACTTCTCCTTCAAGTCAATTGCTAAGATCACACAATTTTAGTCATAAGATTGATCCAAACTTTACCGAACTTTTACACAGATATAGTTCAGAGACTACCCGATCTAAAAAAAGTTACCTTAAAACAACGCTCACGGCTAGGTTATTTGTCTTTTACCACAGTTTCTATCAAGTTTTGTTTTGTTTTTTTAAAAGATTTGTTGATGATCATCGCCTCTGCTGTAACTTCGACAACTTACAAGAGTGTACTACTTTAGAACCTCAACCTCCTCTGTTTTCTTGTGGAAGTCTAATGCAGAACGCAGTACTTCGCATCTTCATGTGGATTCTTGGTGGGAGTGCAGTTGTTGGGAATGCCTTTGTGGTGGTTTGCGATTACAAGATAAGGGAATCTACTACTACAACTATTGAAACAAACGGTTGTCATTTCTAATCTTCGGAATATTGCGAGTTCCTGATGGGACGTTTTATCTGATTTTAATTGCGTCAGCGGATGTGTACAAGGGGAGGAGATACAAGCTATATTGAAAATTGGCGCTTCTGGTATCATATGCAGACTTGCAAGCCTTTTTGCATTGTGTCCAGTGAGCGTATGTTTTCTTCATACTATAATTAGCTTTGATAGATATCTTTCTGTTAATTTCCCTTTAGTAGGGTCAGTGGAGATCTTTATCTTCAAAGGTGGCTGTAATTGCCCCCGCCGCCACTCACACCGTTGGATACTAGCTTTTATTTTGGCAAATTGTTCCTACGTAATTGCGTAGCCCTGATTCCAGATTGGTATGAACCTTTCAGGACGTGTGTGTGGGTTACCGCTTATCACACGTCCTACTAATTATATAAAAATACACAAATGTCGTTGGGAACAACGGCCTTTTGCGTTTCCGTTTCCTAATGATTCCCAAAAGCCAGCACCTGGTATTTTCCCTCGGGCAATTTTTAGGTTTAATTGGTGTTTTGCTTCTGACTGATATTTTGCTGTTACGTCATGATTTATTCCGTGTAAAGAAAATCCCAGGAAAAAAGCGTTGAGCGTAATACAAATATGACGAGGAAGTTAAGATGGCCATGAACAATGCAGCAATTGTCAGGGAAACGGATTTCTGTGTGGTTTCCGTAATTATCTGGGCATCCTCTCCCAAGCACGCCTGGTAGTTATACCTTTGGTCATGTACATTTGGTCTGTGGTATTCATTCTGCCGATTAATTCCTCTTTGAATCCTTTTCTCTACACTTTGGCTTCAGTTATTGCAGACCAAAACAAACGTAAACGACACAAAATGCCGTCTAATAATTAAACACTGTTGTTCCCAAGTACAAGGTTTCCAAATTTACAACAGGAATTAGAAGAATAGAAATCCGTTTGTCTTTTAATATCCAAAGATCATTTTTTAGTTTTTTTGAATTTGTTTTGTTTTTTGTTTAAAAAAACGTAGAATAGAGGTTTCAAGCAATCAAATGCATATAATCTATCAAAAACTTACGTGTGTGCACGCTCTCGTATGTGCAAGAGGAAATGTATATTAATCCTTCAATTTAGGTAGAATATGAGTTTTTTGCATTGTGTTCTATTGGATATTGTAGTAGTAAGGTCCCTGTAGATGGCGCAGTTGAAATCATTGTTCTATCATATGAGATTTTTCTTTTCAAAACCATAAACAGGACCCCTTCCTCCTACCTATTTTGATGTTTAACACAGTGGTCACCCAGCGAATTCAAGAAGTGGTAATATCAACATGGTAATACAATATCGATTTTTATATATTACAAAATTATTGGGTTCCCCATTCTCACTGAATAGCATGAGATGAGCCTAGTAGGGCCGTAAAGAGAATTTGAATATGCCATGACACGTAAAATCTACTTCATGACTATCATAGACTTATAATCATTGATAAAATGATATGTTAATTGCTGCTTCACAACACACCTCTAATAGCAGAAAAGGAAACACTAATGATCATTGGTAAAATGACATGTATTAATTGCTTGATGCGGTCAGGCTTGATTGGGAGGTAACAATGATATATTAACTTTTAATTAAAGAGAAAAAGAAACACTTTATGGAGTAAAACGTGAAATATTTACAAAATAACACCCTTATTTGCGACAGCAGTACTAAATTGGCACTAATGTATCGGAGAATGAAGTAACCAGTGTTGGGCAATAAAGAGAAGGATAGATGGTATTTGAAGACCTTGGTTTAACTTTAGCCAGTGTTGTGTTTTTATGGTTCTACCTTTTGCTGAAACCTAGAGGAATTGAATTTCCCAATCCCAATTGTATATATTTTATTGGTCCATAACAGTCCAAACTTTATATGGATAAGAAGCCCGAACTATAACCTATTTATTTTTCTTCAATCAAGAATTCTTAAACTTGCACATGCACAAACCACATAATCGAATTTCCTCCACTAGTAAACAAATATTTAAACTGCATTCAAATACAACGAACTTAAATGAAAAACACTACTTATATTACAGAACGTTTAGACATTGCTTCAAGCAATTAAAGGACAACTGCCAGGGAATCCATGCGAAAGAGTCAAAATATTGAGATCTACAGGATAGCAAAAAGTAAAGGAAAGTCCATTAGGCCCCTAAGCTAGCAAGGTTTTATTGCCCCGTTTGAGGTCAGAAGGTTGATTTGATAGTGGGGAGTTTTAGTTAGGCAAATTTCTCTGAATCGGAAAATCGAAGTGTGATGCAGCAGCCGCCGGGTTGTGGAGTGAAAAATGGACTTTTTACTATTGTCAGTCACATTTTTGAAGAAAAATCACCTCCCCCAAAAATCATGTTTTGTCATAAAACCCTTTATTTACATTCCAGGAGATCATTTTTGTATCAATAAAAGCAAAAGTTGTACTCTATGTAGCCAAAAAACCATATATACTTTATGTTATGGTTGTTAGATGAAAAAGGCCCGATAATCCTAATTTTGGGTAAAAAAGTGCAGTTTGAATTTTTTTCAATTAAAACCCAAAACTCCACATATTTTTATTAAAACTGGAATAAAAGGATCAGATAGAATCTATGGATCAGATCTTACTTTTTATCATATATAAAGAGGACAGATGGCGGCACTCCATTTGTCTTTACAAACAAAAATGTGTTTTTTAAAGAAGATCTAAAATTCCTAAATGACCATTACATATAGAGGGAGTCAAAAGAACGGGACCCTCATTTTACTCGCCATTTTGCTCTTGAGTGATAAGATCTCAACATATGTGATCAGAATGCTTATTTTAATTTAAAATAACATCATTCCTATTGGTTAAGTATTCACCAAGCTTTACTCTTTTTAACCAAGCAATCGGTTTTTGCGACTGTCCCTGGAGTCACATACAATATATGACGGTTTAGTCAAGCAAATCCAATGTCCAGGAGAAAATCGGATCTATTTCTGAATGCAGAATAAAATTGATGGGGTTTACCCACAAATCAATCAAAATTTGTCATGGATGAACTTCTGCTAACTTTCTACACCCTCGTCATCAAAACATCACTCAAAGTAAAGTAACTTCAGATCAGTCTTAGCATAAGTTAATGGAACATATTCCATATGAAGAGAAAAACTAGATAACCTTTCGAGATAAGGAAAATGCTTTGGCCCCCCCCAACATGTCACATCCTTAAAAGGTATTTGAATAATTCTTGATATTATCACAGGCTTTTACACCAAGGAAACAGTACTTATATTAGCCTAAGATAGACAATACCTTGTCATTCTGCATTTTAAATAGGAATCCATTGACAGTTCGCAAAACCACCTACTTCATGCGAAACTATTTTACTGGAACAATCTTTCAAAACAGTGAGGTTTAGGCTGAGCTACAGTATTTCGCAGTAAAATAAGTTAATTAAAAAAAAACAAAAACACAACAAGCAAAACAAAAGAATTTCGTTGTCTACACAATAGTTGGGATGATTCCATTCCAGCAACCTTTTGTTGTCTTCCATATTCCAAAAGGCTAATTAGATGAGAAATAAGGATTTTAACAGTTCCCATATCAAATAATGTTCCTTTGCGCCCGCTAAAAAACATAATTAAACAACAGTAACGAGATGTTCAATAACTTGTCTTTGATTTTTCCAGTATGGAGGGTAATCTAACCTATTACAGTAGTAATGATTACAATATTAGTTTCCTTGTTTTATTAACTCCTCTAAACAGTGGGTTGCCTCAGATCTTTCACGAGATTTCCCGAGGATGGCGCCCTAATTTTCTATTAAAAAGTCAATGTTGTTAATATACATTTAATGCTCTGTTCAACATAATAAACTAATCTCTGTGTGAATATAGCCTAAGCTCAAACCGATATTCTTCACGAAATCACACTAATAGAATAAAATAAGGATTTTTATACGCAGTATCTACGTCAAAACGAAAATCCGTTCATTAAAAACGTTTGAATTGATCATTTAGGTGACTATTTTAGTTAATCCAATGCGTTTCCAGACCTTGTTTTGAGGGGGACCGAGGGTGGAAGCACCTTTAATAGTCGAAAATAGACTGATTTTGCATATTTGGCTTGAACCCAAAAAGGGGTGTGACCTGACTTATGTTAAAATATCACCCAGTTCTCTATGAAAACTGACTATAAATGTATTATGAAATAATGCTTAACTCTTAAACTTGTTCTCTAAAATGATATTATTCATGAAGACCAAAAAATGCTTAAGCGTAGTGTTGGTTGATCTGATTGCTATGGTTGAATATAAAGAGTATTACACGGTCCATGGTTTTGTTAGATGAAAAGGACAGTGACAGTGTTAGCTGCTTTTTTATATGATGTCTTAGGTCGTTTCATTTAGGTGATAATTTTATTCAGGGGTTAACATTTTAGAACCTCAGGTAAGAGTTAACAATAGGTTCTTAGTAGACATATCGAAATGGCAACATGCAATTTTCAAAGGCTGCCCATTTTGTCTGTGCCTTTTGCCATTGAAACTTTGGCTTTCACAGATGATAAAATAAAGAGTTTAAGGTTGGCAAACTTTGAAAAGAAAAAATTATAGTTTGGAAGTGAACAATATGGTCCTTTCCTTCAAGCCCTTTTCACGACTTGATAGTTTGTTCTTTATCAATTAAATGATTAACCTTCAAAATTGAGGCCCTTTCGCATTGGCTGGTGTGATTTTCATCAATTTGAAGAAGCAGGTGTGACTGAATTGGAGATTAAACACTTTGCGAAACTTGAGTATTCATTGCGGTCTTGATACTACTGCTCTTTTTGACCTCAATGGTAATCCCAAACTTCCATAAAACTTCCTCAAATTTGAGAATACCCTTAACTCGTTCGTTCGTGCGTGCAGTCCAAACACAGTGGAAGATCCGTCTTTAACCCAGCGAGAGTTTCATCATCCAGGTTGATCAGGCCTGGAATTTCCTCTTGGGACTTGTAGACCTCACAGTCCTCTATGATGGTGGCTAATGGTTTGTGGCTCTCCACAATCGCAGTTTGGTTAAAGTTCTACTCCGATCTTGGTGAGGAAGTTCTTGTGTAACGAACCAACGCAGTTCTGAGTCTGTTGAGGTTGACCATGCTTTCCTATCAAGGTCACGCCTTTGGGATTGCTAGATGGGCTGTCCACAAACTGCTTTATGTTCAAAGTAGAGGATGACCATTGCTCAACCATCTGCCATTGATCCAGGATGATCGATAGGGGAGACGACTGCAGTGTCATGGACACCCTTAACTGTTGGAGAAGTAAAAATTGTATCTCTTTGGGGTAAAGTACTGTGATTAAGTCCGTTGTTGGTGCCACAACTTTTGTATTTTTTTTAGGCTTAAAATTTAAATCCGTGTAAAAAGGCTTACTTAAATGTCCTGTTGATTGAAAATAAACCTTTAAATGAGTTTAAAAAACTTTTATAAAATCATTTAAATATTTATATATTCGAATCTAAAGGAATTGTTTTTTAAGTCCCCAAAGGTTTTGGTCTCTTTTCAGTCACCTGGTAGACTTAAAAATAAATCTAGGAATTAAGAGAGTTGATTTGCTTAGCTATACATCGTGGATTTTAATGTGAATCCATGGACAGGCCTCGCAAACCGACTACTGTATTCAAAGGTAAGCTCTGCGAATATTAAGCGATGGGATGATCTTCATATTAAAGCTAAGCACAAATTCATCTGTTGAGCACACAGTTGATATATATACCACTTAAAGTCTGCAAATGGCGAGTAAAATCTCATGATCCAGTTTTCTTTTGACACAACTCATGTGTTATGGTCGTATTGGGGGTATATTTTCAGAAAATGGCAATTTTGATCTTCCTGACAACATTTTGTTTGTAAAGACAAATGGTAATTATCGCCATAGTCTCATTTATATATGATAAAAAGTAAGAAATGCATCAAAAATCCATATATTTCAGTTTTAATCACAATATGTGAAATTTTGGGGTGTTAATTGAAAAAAATGCCAAAAACGCACTTTTTTGCCCAAAATTGATTTTGTGGCGTCCTTTCATTCAGCTAACAAATCACATAAATTGATATATGGTTTATTTGGCTAAATAGAGTGCAATTCTCCCTTTCATTTGAACAAAATCATTAATCCTGAGATGTAAAACTAAAGGTTTTACGACAAAACCCCTGATGTGAGGGTGGATGTACTTGCTTCTTCAAAAAAGTGAAGGAAATATTAAAACAATCAATTTTTTTCACCCCAACCCGGCGGCGGCCCTGCATGCAATACTATCTTCGATGTTCGGCTTCATCGAACATTTTGGATAAGACTAATCTTTCTCAGCCTTCTGACCTCCGACGGGGCAATAAACCTTGCTAGCTGAGGTGGCCTAGATCGACAATTCCCCCTAAAGTTATTTGCACGAACAATTGACAGACAGCAAGAAAACACATTGCTTAAAAATTTGAATCGCCATTCAATGAAGTGTTGCAGTAAGTGTCCGTACAAATATCCGATTTTGTCCTTATTATGGTGCTTTCAGTCTTCTGAATTTTGATGGTCGCTTTTAAAGAAATGCCGTAAAATCGTCGTCAAATGTTATTAGAACAACTGCAAATTGTAACAGAACAGCACATCCGCTCGTGATGCGGGTCAGGCATTCGTGCGTTGATTTACGGTCACTGGACCTTTAAAAGGCCTGGATTGGCCCCCGTACTCATTCGTGGATAAATTTTTTTCCACTTCACTGGCCAGATTCGTTAAGAGAACCTTTATGCAAGAACAACTACCAATATCACGCTATAAAAACATATTGAACACACATTTGGAGTGGTTTCATGGGGAAAACGGAATTATACTAATATAACCATAAAACGAGATAAAAGCATTTTGGGTCTGACCATGCGCTATTTGAAATTCCTGCTACTGTATATGGGATATGTATTGGTTTTATGCTATACGGACGGCACAGTAGCGTCATACATCTCACACTGATGCTTTCATATGTGTATTTCCTATGGCATGTAATGACTAAACTTGCCGGTCGTATCGCATAACACTTATACACTAGCGCGATTTTTAAATAGCACATGGTCGACTAGATGGTTTTAATTCATGGTTAGTGTTATATAATTGCGTTTTCTTTTAAACCACGCGATATGTGGTCAATAATTCTTTTATAGGTTATATTGTTTACTATTATTCGTTGTACGGGTTCTCCTTTAAAAACAACTCATTTTTTTAGGGCGCGACTATTTCTTATGTACAGCGTGTCTCGCCAAAAATGTCGGTCTCATAGACCAACCGAATATTTACCAAAATCAGTTTCATACTCAATTAAAGTTCAACTTTTTGGAAAGTTGACTTAATTTTGTCAGTTTCTAGCTGTGAAAATTCCAAAGGTTCTCGCTTCACTGGTTTTGAATACACAGGCTCATTTGGGGGAATGGAGTTGACCGTCAGCCAAAGAATTCTTTGAGCAACGAATCTCATGATTACATCCTGTCACTCTGAAATATTGGTAGCCCTATCCTGCAGACTTTGAATGCAATGCCTCACTATCATTCTTTCTCAAAATTGCCGTCTGAAATTACCTTCATTTTAATTGAGATAGCTTCATTTGGTTTCTACAATTTACACCATAATGGATACGCATCGGATGCTAATAGACACATACACATACGTTTCGGTTGAAAGTTTTAAAATATCCTCAAGAAGTTACACTAGGACGGTTTGGAGGGCTACTTAGTGCGAGTGCAGTCCATAATAGACATTTAGTCATAACATTAAGAAGAGGTGCCGTTCAATGGTTTCATCATTTACACCAGGTACTCAATCAATCATTAATTGAGTAATAAAACCAGATGACAATTAAACTGATAATTAAAATGAAACTGGAAGAAGCTTGGGTGTTTTTCTTCTCGATTCCGGAACTGGGGCTCTTCGACTCTCCTGCAATGATAGAAAACATAACCACATTAGATGGGATCAGTTAAATATTTTTAAAATAGGGACTTGTGGGGACTCTGTCAAACCTTGTGTAGCCAACTATAGTAGATTTCAAATTAAGTGAGACTCCATGCATAATCGGGCAGGTAAGATATTGATATGGGATTCAATCCCCGGCCATGCAGAGACTAGGTCTTTGTTGCCATTACAAAACATATTGTGACCATGGTACAAAGTTCCTGTACAGAATCGGCGTACTGGAAATTGATGCATTCAATTATACAACGGTCTGTTATAATGATAAAAGGACTTATGCCATTGTTGGCCGGAATGTCAAATCCGCTTTGCGCTAATCTCTTAATACAAGGTCGGCCCACTTTGATGACCAAATAAAACTTAGTTGTGTTATGTGTGCATCTACATAAGAATGCATTATTTCTCCAATGCTGTGATAATGAATGCTATTTTTCAGTGCAGTGCCAAAGTTAAGTTATGCTCAAATAACATCATTTAATGAAATAATCGCTGTTTTCATCCTGATACTTCAATTGAAGCATCCCAGCTATCTAGATGTGAAATAATGTATTTTAGGTCAACATTTATTTACTGGCTGCATTACTACATATTATATGAGTATCATAAACTTTTTACCTGTGGCCATTAAAATAATTCCTCTTACCTCTCACAGTGAATGGACAGACCTAAAAATTTTAATGAGGTCTCACTTATTTTGAAATCTACTATAAACACATATAGGCAAGCGGGACGACCCTGAAAAGAGGCTTATTTAACAAAAAAGCAGCAATATCCCCACAACATCAAAATTTTGTGTTATATCGAAAATATAGTCTTTGAAGTTATTGAAAGTGAAATCTGCAATAATTTGCTCATGTAGAACAATAGATATAGGCTAATTTGCATACAATATGCATACGAAATTAGGTATGCACGTATTTACAGAAAAATAGCTATAACTTTTTCAATTAAAGAGTTATCGATTTCGTTTCTTTTAATAATTTAGCCAATGAATCTAACAAACTATAATAGTAAGAAAACTGACATAATCTCTTTGATATAAGTATGTAACAGGTCGATATTTTCAGATTTTTGCATATTTTTGTGATTTTAGATGCTATTTTTACTTATAAAGTCTTATACATACATTATATTGTACATTCTTCTTGATAATATGTATCCTATAACATTTTTCAAGAACGGTGAGCATTTTGAAGTGTTTTGGTTGAATTTCGGCCGAGAAAATGCTTCGTTTCTCAGAGTGCATGAAACCCAAAAATCTGCATTTTTACCGATCTGCGAGCCGTAACAACCACGCATTGGGTTCCCTTATTTATCGGTCCGCAGTGTTGACCCTGAACAACAATATTGAGGGGTTTCGGCTGTGAGGCAAAATCACATATACAAACCAACATCTTTGATTTCAAGGTTTAAATGTTTCAGGGGGAAGGGAAGCCGACAACCGAAAAGAGTTCGTTTAAATGAATTAGTCAACCGCACCTGGTTTGTTCTCTATAAAAATTAACTATTTTGCAAGCGAAGATTGAATAAATTCAAAGCGGACCTTTGGAGGAGGCGTCGATATAACGTCCGAACTCCCCCCGCATCTCCCAAAAGGTTTATAAAGGTCATAACATGCTGTTTGCAAGCGTATTGAGCCAAGTAAATACGGATTTCAATGAGACTTTGGTAAAATACAGGCCTTTGTTTCTTGGCAAAAGTCCACTTGGTTTGCCCCAACCTCCCACCCCCCCACAAAAAAGATTCACTTTTGGCAAAAAAAAATCGCACATCTTATGCTCCATCCCCTCCCCTGAAAAAAAAAAAATCCTGGCTACCGGAATATAATGTTTCCGTATGTGTTAAGAAACAATGTACGTGCATGTATTGCTTCCCAAAAACACCCCAGGGGGTTGAGCCATTCAAATCCAGTCGTCCGTGCTGCGCTGACATTTTGAATATTGCACGAAAATTATTATTTGGGTGCTTGTATACCACATAATGTCAATTCGAACAAACATCCGGCAAATATCAGTTTGTTGGATGTTGGGTGCTAGTGGTGGTTTACATTTTGTCCTACCCATGGCCACACAACAATGAATGACACGTCAGTCGTCCTTGATTAATAAACCGCCTCAATGAATACATCTTTTCACCTAAGCGCGCATTGCATTATGGGAAAAAGAGTATCTAGCACAATGATCAGGTGCACTATTATTACACCTGGCCACCTCTACACATACATCATTTGTAATCACTACCGATTAGTGGTTAATGCAGCGGCACACACAGTATGTGAAAGAAGCGTGAGGCAGCCATTGCTTTCTATTGTTGGTACTCTAGGGTTTTCTTTGTGGTCGGCCAAACATGCGATACGATGAATTTCTAAAGATGACGCCCGTAAACGCTTTACTCTCATCTATATAGAACTCTTTGCTTCAAACAATCACTTTATAAAAAAAACAATAGCTAAAATATATACAGTAGGCATATTAAGGATTAACGGTTATAGAAGATTTAGGTCGTGAACTGACAATGAAATTCTAGTTTCAAGGATTTCCAATGATGCATTTTCAAATGAAGCAAAATCTAAAAGATTATATCATCATGAAGATTGATAGGACTAATATACCCAAAGGCAAACAAACAAACAAACAAACAATAAACCAGGCAAACACATTGTTAAAGTAACTCGTTAAACTAAGCAAAAATGCGCCTTTAGAACCTTTTGTCGCTTATATGGGAACGGTCAAGAATGGCAACCCTTCACAAAAACTGGTTCTTAAAAACATTTGAGAAACCGGACCAACAAATGGATTCCTAAGAGGACAGTTAGAACCTCTTTAGGCACTTTTTTCTTAAGTAAGGGTGGAAAGGGGAGTAGAAATCTTGAAAAATGGGGAAATCTGCAGAAAAAGATGAAGAAAAACATGCTCCGGATTTCTTCAGACGGGACGTTTGGCCCGGCAGGGGAACGACAAGACTTGCTACAGGAAACAGAAAATCTTAAAGGGGTAACAACCGATCTCAAGCCTCCACCCCACCACTCACCCATGCATCAAAGCTCAAGAAAACTTGTATTTTTCATTTCCCCGGAGCAAATATTTTGGTTTGAACCCTTATATCCACAGTAAAATGCTACAAGCAATAATATGGCTTGTTCACCGTAAAATTATTTGTAAATCCAAGTAATCTGTTATACTCACAATACTTTACCTGCTCGTGTTAAAAATGGTTGGTCGGATTCAAATGAAATTTGGAAGCAGTATCTTGGTGCTGGCTTTTCGTATGAAACAAGAAAATTGTATGTTGTAATCGGGTGGGGCACCTTTAAAAAATGTCAAAATTTAATTCGTGCGAGAAAGGAAAGTTAACGCAAACCACCAATTTCCTAACATTAGCCGTAAAAAATCTGGAGTAAAAATTTGAAAAAATATTGTTTTTGTGTTTGGGGGCCATATTAACCGTAATACTCAATAATTAAATATATATATTTTAAATAGCGGCATATATATAGAAGTAGCCAGCGATAATGTGCGAATAAAGGCCCATGGCCCGATCACTAAATAGGGCCTCGTCCAGAAGCCCCAGATTTTAACGGAAGTGGTCACTATTTTGGTATCAGAGGAAAAGCTACTATTTTTATCATTTACCGTGTGACTCTTAAGGCCAAAGGGTGTTTGGTTGGAAGTTATGAGCTTGCAAATGTACCCCATTTTGGTTTAGTCCAATATTTAATTTACAAATCACTTTTAGCTCTCACATGCAAAAACGGATTGAACTATATAGGCGCGAAAACTACAGATAGGGTTTTGTGGTGAAGACAATCATCAAGAGAAAAGTTAATATCCTTAAATCGGGCCTCCCCTTTAATTGAAATATTACGCATTTACAATGTGTCACATGATCATGCATGCGTGAGGACTAGAATGGTGGTTTAGGTCTATTTATGTTTCAGGATGATCAGTATGCGAGCACGTAAATTTATAAATAGGAAAACAGGAGGGTCCGTCTAATATTATTTATATTCAATGTTGTTTTCAAACACTGTAACTCCATGTGTTCTGGGTCTTGTGTGACACGTATATAGAAACAATATTTTGTCTCACTTTTGAGACATGTCTCAGCATTTAATTCCTGACATTTACGTGTGTTCAGAGGTTTGTTTAGATTCTAAACACTTTCCTTAACATGACGTTTATGTGTTTAAATTCTAAAGGACGTCGCCATCGCATGACGTTCATCTGTTTAGACACAATAAAAACACATCATAGTGTTAGCAGCTTCTTTAAATGCCTTTGGGACATTTAACAGTGTTTAAAACGCGATAAGGCGTTCGCGGTAGAAATTATCATTGCTTGATTTAGAAATGGAGAAAACGTTGCTGAATTCCAATGCTTTTTAGTGATTGATAGGAGCAGTGGTCTACCGAAATAACAACCTTTTGACAAAAAAAATATTTTGAATTTTGCTTGTTTTGTTGAACGCGTCCAGGCGCTTAAAAACTATGTGACAAAATCTAAACACTTACGGGTTTTACAGTGAATGTGTAAAAAAGGTAGTATTAGGAACTAGGAATGCTTAAAAATAAACTGTTATTTCAATATAAATCCGTAGGCCGAAGTGTGTAGTGTAGATATGGTAATAAATATGCTAATACAATTATTAGCATAATTGATTGCAGAATAACGTAGGCCGAAGTGTGTTGTATAGATAGTTAAATTTGTTACTATATATTATTAGCATAATTTTATTACAAAAAAACTACAAAAAAACACAAATAACCCAATTTTAAAAAAAAAAAAAAAAAAACATTTACTGAAGATTTTGTAGCAATGGCTGCGGGGGAAGGTGCATTTACCGCGTCACATGTGACTGTGCACAAATTTAGAAACAGAGGTGGTCGTTAGCTTAGGAGGGAGCCTCACGACCCCACCCCCGCTTTACCAGCCTACCTATGTTATTGCAGATGCAACATTTCCCTCATTTCAGTCAAAAGATTTTTGTTTAATTAGTTTAAAATGTATATACTAAAGGAAATCCAAAACCAAAGTTAAAAAACAGAAAAAAATAAATGTTAATGTTATAAATTAATGCATAGATAAGGTGGTCGTGACCCCCGTTTTTGGTGTTTTAAATGGTTTACAGAGAAATTTATACACAACTCTGATGATTTTTTGGGTTTTCATGTGTCAACCTAAAGCTCCGTGCACACTACTCGAAGTCATTATTACAAAAATTATTTGATTTACACAAAATTACTGTTTTCGGCTTATTCTTTAAAGTCTAAAAGCAAATATTCAAAATAAGTTTTGACCAAAAATTATTTAATCATCCTATATGCAAAATGCACCAGTTTTTTATATTGCCCAATTCGTGCGGATTTACCCGAAAAAGGTGAAACGACAACAGAATTTCGACTTTAAACTAGGGCCCTCTTATTACGTGGTGGCTATATAATGACATTTATTTGGTATGTAAAATTGTTTAGTGATCCATCCAAGTCCAATCCACCAAGATTTTTCTGTAGAAAAATAGGATTGTGTCAGTGTCACTCCTAAAAAGGTGTAGGCCAATTAACCCCATTGAATTACCCCTTTCCGATAACTGTATTGTTTAAAGGTCATGCATGGATCTCTAAACCCCCTCCCCACCCCAGATTTTACCGGAAGTTGTCAAAAATGGTCTGTAAGATGGGAAGATGAGGGAAGCTTCCATTTTTCTCATTTACTATAAAAGGTATTGATTTCAGCGAAAAAAAATCCCATATTAATTTTACAAAGGAATTTCTGTGTGATTTACATAATCACGTTTTTTTTCAGATGGGGCCTTGGGGTAAAGGTCATTCAATCCAAATAAACTTTATATATAACTAACGGGTACACCAAAGGGATTATATGGATTTGAAAATCCGACGGTTGCTGATCACATACTCTCTTAAAATCAAGAGTGAACTTCACTTTTACAGGGCTCCCCCCCCCCTCCAAAAAAGAGTGAAATTTTCAAACACTTGAAGATTTTTGGGGTTAAAAATTACTCTTGGTTATTTAAAAAAAAATAATAAATGTAATCATTTTGTCAACTTATCAAGAGAAAATTGGTATCAAAAATGTTCTTTGAAAGATGTGAAATTAAAAAAAAAGGCGAATCAAAATTTTTGTCTGTAAAAGTCGACAATGGTAATCGGGCTCACTTTCGCGGCAATATAAACCCGGGGTTCAAAGGTCTACACCTTAAAAATTAAATCACTTTCAAAAATCCGACCACCCAAAAAAAGTTCCTCGATACATCCTGAGAGTATACTATCTCGAAACATATATGAGGCTTAGCCGAGAGAAAGGTTCGTCTCAGTTCCCGCTGCATGCAATTAGGCGGTAACAATCACATTTTTTAGTGCATTTTTTTTTTATCGATTTTACAAGTATTTTTAACTCTTTTTTATTAATAGTCAAGATAGAAAAAAAGGACCACGAAAGTAGACGAAAAAAAAAGGCTTCTAAAAAATTGCAATAAAAAGAATTTTCACCCGTAGCGAATAGCTTTTTGGACTAAAAACAACAACCGCATAGCGCTTATAGCCAGAAAAAAGGAGCATGTCTCGGCTTCCTGGAGGCCAAAAATCCTAAGCGCTATGCGTTTTTTTTAGATAGTTCTTGACCAATCCTCTCCTCAAAAAAAGTTTAGTCTCTAGAAAACCTTAAAAAAAGGAAAGAAGAACGCGATAAAATGTGGATTTTTTTATAAATTGTGCCCTCGGGAAACTGAGACAAACCTTTTTTTCTAGGCCTTATTATAAGGTTTTGAGCTATGAGGTTGAGACGAACTCTTCGTTTTTTGCCTATGTATCATAAAACGATCCAAAAAATTGTTATTATGTAGAGGCTTGTTTGTGCACAGGTATGCACACTATAGAGAAAAAACGTGTTTTTTGTCATTAACAAAATCATTTTTTACCGATAAAACCATTTTTTCGGCGAAAATTTTCTCTTCTAATGTGTATATACTTTGCTAGATGTGCATAGACAACCTCATACAAAAATAAAATAGTTTTCCTTTAGCTAAGTTTTAATTTCAAATCGATAAACATGCGAAAAACTACTTTTACCCAAAATCGCTATGAAGAGTTAGGTTTAAAAACTGTCGATCGAAAAACAAGGTTCTCCAGCTTTTCGAATCGATAAATGCTTTTTCAAATTTGAAAAAAAACTTTTTTTTCCAAGTCGTTAGCACGGCTTTTGATTTTTCGTCTTAAAGCTGTATTTCTCGGTGAAAAAAACAAGTTTTTGACATAAATCTCAAATTGAGAAACTTGTGTTTATCAGTGTACATTCTATCTGGTTTTCCGCTTTTTTCACCCCGAAAAGAAAACATGTGTTCTGGTTTCTCTGCAAATAGATCCCATATCACATAAGCTCAAAATCTAAGTATGAAATAACCAAAGAAACTCGCGGATGATGCTGCCATTCTGTGTTTAAAGATGTATTATTCACAAGTCTTCGGTCCTTGGAATAATCATAATAATGATAAATCAGTGAGATTTATGGAGCGCCTTTACAATGTATCAAAGCGCTATATAGAAGATTAATTTGGGAACACATTTTCAAAATCTGTGGCGCTCCTAATCGCTCGCCAAAAACGAAAGCCTATAATATGTTTTCTGCAGGCTTGTCTTTTAAAAGTTAGGACTTAAAGTAAACCTTCTTGGTGAAAGAAAAGTTTATCATCTTATCCGTCAACAACAATACTAAATTCCGTTGTTTGGTCTTATTTGTTGCAATCACAGCTATTGATTTCTTTTTGTTCGTTTTCTTCTTCTTCATTTTGTTTACTGACTTGGAGAAAGAAAGGGCGAGCCGGGTTTGCCTCGTCTTGTCTGGATCCGATAAAATTATAGCAATTAGATTGGTTTAAAATTCACTGGTCGAACAAAAATCATAAAACTCATAGATTTTCTAACACGATCTTGCTATATAGTAGATTAGTCAAACAAGGAAGTATCAAAATACCGCGATACCTCCTTTATAAAAAAAAATATCTAAATTTCTTAGACTAAAAAAAAAAAAATGGAGGAAAAAATCTGAATTTAGATTAAAATTTTTAAGTATTACAGTTATATTCAATGCGTTTGATTGCAATTTTAATCTAAACTGATAAGAATTCAATTAGAATTAAATGGTAAGTAAGAAATTTGAGGATAGGCCTGGGTTTTTATGATGGAATGAAATTATCTGAAGCAATTGATTTTGAATACAGCCTTTTCAAAGTGAAATTTGACATATCCGGTTTGTGTCTCCTTTGTAAATCCGGAATACGGCGTTTCTTATTTTATAATTTTCTTTTTATTAGTTTTATTAAAGATTGCGTGGAGGATGGATGCAATGATTAATTGAAAAACTATGAAGAAACGTTTTGCAATCAATCACTAATTTACTAATTCATATGCCGATGTTTGAAAATTTGGGAAAGATTAATAGAAAAAGAGGGACTTTAAAAAGTTCTTTATCATTAAAAACATGCTTGCGACATGAGACATTGGTGGGTTATTCTTGATATGCGTGGATTGTCCTGTTATGTAACAGGCGTCGTGACAGGAAATAAACGGTGTAATACTTTTTCGAACAGGCAGAAGCCCTGGCTGGGTTTTTACTACACAAAATGGAGAGAAACAGAGAAACCAAGGACACGTTAGGATAGTAGAATTGTTGATTACATGAAACCGTTTGTTGTTTCTGGTGCTCAATTTGCAGTGTTTATGTAGACTGTTCATAAACGTGTTTTTGTTTGAAACTAAAAAGAAAAATGCAAAGGGTATTTATGGTAAGCAGGAAATTAACCGAAACTCGACGAAACGCTTTTTTTTTTAAAACGTATTTTTTGCATGAAAAAACTACATATTTAACAACCTTTAGTAACTAAAATTTGGAAAACTTCTAACTTTCTGTGATAGAGTAACACATTCCTAACATTATGCAAAAAAAACCGCCATGTCCGTAGCCTTCACTGCATTTACTTAAAGAAGAGAAAATGCCCAAGTACCTCTGGAACACCTTTGTATGCAAATTGCATGCCAATTAGGTAAAAAAATCATATTTTACATTGCAAAATTATTGCAGATTTACAGGTGTATGCGCTTGGATGTTGTTTATTAATGTCTCACAAAATTTTGATGTTGTGGGACCTTGCCGACTTTTGTGATTTTTCAACCTTCGTCCCGCTGCCTAATATTCTGTCGCCCTATGTCCGTTAATAGCCATTTGACAAAAACATTAATATTCGCACAATATGGATTCCCCTGTGTCGACTGAGCTAAACCATTTTTTTTTTTCTACACATTTTAACATGTCTCTATCTTAATTTGATTATGATATTAGACTACAAATTGCCATAAAGGTTTGGGCATACAAAGTTCGGTTAAGAGTGTTAGCCAGAGGAAGTACTAATTAGAAAAATTTCGCTCATAAACATCCAAACCAAACATACTTTGCCCCACGATGGTCACAGGGTAAATGCCAACAATGTAGTTTCTTCAAATAACAAAAAATTTTGACCATTTCTTTCCGCGGTTCTGGGAGAGTGCATTAGCTTCGGACCATGGCGTTGACTGGGCTAGTGTGATTATGTTAAGTACCAGTGAAAGTTCATTCGTAATTTCGTTTAGTCTTGAAGCTTACTGTGTCCGATAACATAAACGAATATAAGAAGAAAAGATATAATTTCGGATGTATATGTTTCGGAAACCAACACTTGGAGTATTCCAAATATAGGCAATTTGGCACAACGTTATACCCAAAGAGGTTCTATATAGATAGAGAGGAAAAACGTTACGTAAGCTTTAGAAATACACCGTCTCGCGTGTTTTGCCGACCACACAAAGAAAAACCTAGAGTACCAACAATAGAAAAAAATGGCTGCCTCCGCTTCTTCCACATACTGTGGGTGCCGCTTTTGCATATACACTAATCGGTAGTGAACCATTAAGGTGTATGTGTTAGAGGTGCCAGGGTGTGTAATAATAGCGTACCTGGATCATTGGCTCAGTACTCTTTTTTTCATAATGCAATGCGCGGGCTTAGGTGAAAAAGAATGTATTCATTGAGGCGGGTTTATTTAAATCAAGACACTGACGTGTCATTTCATTCGTGTTGTGGCCATGGGTTATAGGACCAAAATTTAACCACCCAATAGCACCCAAACACCAACAACTGATATTTGGGCGGATGTGTGTATCGAATTGACAGTATGTGGGGATCAAAGCACCCATACTGATAATTATTACGTGAAATATTCAAAATTCAGCGCCCAGCACGGCAAACGACTGAAAACGAAAAAACGACTGGTTTTGAATGCGTTCACCCCTTGGTTATACAACCTGTGAAGGTAAAAAGGTACACAAGGCGATGTTTCCTGTCGTGTCTGCAAATACATATCGAACTTCGGTTCGGTGCTTCCTATATGGAAACGTGTGATTGAACCTGGTGTATGGCTAGCATTTATTAAAGTTACATTGCCGGAGTTGTCTTTGGCAGAGGTTCGCCATTCCACGAAATAGGCTTCGATATGAGTTCAGAATCCAAATAAAATTCAATATCTTCGACCAATTGTATACAGCAGGAGAGGAATCAAAAATAACTGCACGTTCAGTTTAACAATAATATAAAATCATATTTTCAGTTTATTGGTTCAGATTTTTCCTATTGCTCCACCAATGCACAATTACAAGGAATAATAAACCATGAATAAACCGTGCCTCTTGAATTACACCGCTTGTCCATTATTTACAACTTGTTATTGTTATAAAAGCTCTTTGCATGCTGTAAATTCTGCATACATACCATCATCAACCGATGGAATATAATTTCCCCGAATGGGCCCTTCCCCGGACTGGCCAACCCAAACTGACGGTAAACTTGCCTCCCCCCCCCACCCCTTGCACCACGCTACTGTTATTCTCGGCGTCTTCACTCTATAGACTTTTTCAAGATTGGCCAAACTCGGCCATAAAATGATTGAAAACTTCCATATTTGGACTACTGTAGGTCAGATGTCACGTTCATATTGATCGAATTAAGATGCTGTTATTAAACAACAACAGTTTCAAGAACGATAGTAACTTCTAAGCAAGTAGCTATTTAGAAATATATAGTAAATACTTCTTACGTAAGCCTTTTTTTTCACGATAAGGTCTGAAACGTTTCTGGGAGTTGTCATAACGTGGAAAATTTATGTTATTATCAGTAGTAGGAGTAAATGCATGAATATCATGGACTTTTTGATTTTAATGACATTTGTAAATTAAAATTTTACAAACTAAATTTTACAAAATTTGGCCATTATTGTTTCGTTTTTAATCTTCCTTTCTGATATTGTAGTTATTGTACAATATCACCAATTTAGAACAAGAAACGTTTTAAAAAACGTTGGTTATGGAGCCCGGCCCTCTCACTGAAGCATTTTAAAATTTCAATGTGCGCAAGGACACGCCATCGTCCTTCTGTTTTGAGGCAACCGAATCATTCTTTTCATCTAGATCGTAACCGTACTGTGAATCCTATTAACAAAATTTGTTGTGATCTTTTTCTATTCAAAAAGACACTTTAGTTTGAACTTGCGTCTAATTTGCACTGCAGTATTCTTGAAATGCATATATTACTTTGTAACTTATACTTCATAATTTATGGTTTACATCTATGAACCCTCTCCCACCCCCCTCTCTCTCTCGCTCTCTCTTCTCTCTCTCTCTTACCTGTGATACGAAATTGAACAGGTATTATGAAGGACCAAGGGTAATCTACGAAAGATTGATAGTTGATGGTTAGTTGGCCCCAATATTAATCTGCACCGGGTGTGTACTTGACTTGATTTATAAATTGTAACAGTGCCTCCGCTACTTGCACCGGTAGCGGTTGGTTCTTTTTAAAACCACACTGTATGCTCGTTACTATCTGAGGTGTTCTGATAAATCTTGTTTTTGGGGCAATTGGTAATGTCGGTGGTGATTCGTCTATTAAAATAACTTCGAATGATAAATGTGAAAAACCAAATTAGATACCGTTAGTTGATTTTATAAGCTGACGTGATTATTAATAGAAATTCATTTTTTCCCTTAATAATAATTAAAATACAAGACCAGTCAGTATGGAGAGTAGTGGCCATGATAAGAACATAAACTGTGGACCTATTAATATCGTCACCTTAATTATAAGTTTCTAACTGACGTGTGCATTTTGGAGATAATGGTATTGTTTAAATTCCCCAATATCATCAGCTTTTAAAAAATATATAATGGGCTATGGGTTCTCCCTTCGTTGATATCTGAATATTGTACTTCCGGTAAAATTTTCTGGTTTCCTTGTTTTTTTTTTTTTTTTTAACTTCAAAGGATTAATATTTAAAGATGTCAATTAGAACCTTGTAATGGCTTACTCAAATTTAACAAGGGACCATAATTGATAAAACGTTGTCTGGATGTACAAATGGTCACATATTAGTTTACAGTGTATTACAGAGAGCATTTTTAGGTTAATTCAACTTACCAATATTTTGAATTCGCATGACGATTGAGCGCCAACATCGCCTGTGAAATTATAAGTCAACGTAGTTTCTCTCCAAAGCTTGCCCCTGGGTTGGTGGGTTATTTCAGAAACAATTCCCCACCTGGATGGATTTATGGCCGACGTTCCACCCACCACACAGTGACAGACGTTGGTCCGTCGGTGCTGCAATTCCTGGATGTGATGTCATCAGGACAGTTTGGTGAGGTTTGGAGGACTGCTAATAGATGCTGTCAAAATACGTTTCTTTGTTTAATTGGATTTAAAGCAGATCCGTTTTCATTTAGATTTGATACTAAATATTTCAATAGTTAAAGGAAACTTGTTTAAATCTTCTAAATGCAAATCCTTTGAGGGGTCGTCGTCGGCAGTGGTGTCGTCGTCGTCGTGGTTTGTTGTTGTTACTATTATATTTTGTGCTAATCCTGTAAACGTAGGGCGAATGGGACTTGGTTATTCACTCAGACGCTCTTAGGCGAAATATCGTTTCCCCCTAACGTATCCCTTTTTTTATTGCGGTTTATTTATCCGTTGTGGATAACAAGATATGAATATTAAGTTATGAAATGAAGGATAATCCCTAGAAATACAAGGATATGAATAATAATAATTCTTAAATAAGAAAACTCATAACCTAACTGATAATTAAAATTTCCCCCCTAACATCTTGTTAAACGTTATTATTATTAAAATATTATTATTACGGTTATTTTGGAATCAATATTGAATCGTAGTATCATTATTATGTTGCAATTGCATTTTTAAAAAAAGTAAAAAATTTGTTTATTTTTAACACTTACATTTGAGTTGTCGACATATGTAGGACACCTGAACCCGAGTACCGCAGCCATGGCGGAAAAGAGGAGACCTACCAAAAGTACTATTCTTACGCAAAATGTGTCCATTTTTTTGCATTTCTTCGAAGTATCTTCGATCTGTCGCGTAATTCTCCTTTAAATAATCAGACATTGCAAGGATATAAAGAGACCGGTAAATCATAAGGCAACTATATTACTTATGAACTGCGTAATCATATAGGCGAACAGAAACAATTACTTTTGCCCTCTTATAACTTAATATTAATGCTCTTTAGTGCCATTCATAACAACAATATATTGGGATTGTAGTTATGATGCGAAATACATAAGTTTTGCTTGACCACTCGCTTTAGATTCTGGAATTGTTCTTCAACTTTTCACTAGATGAGCTTAGATAAATATTTCTAGGCCTCCCGTTATGGTGCACAGCTCAATGCCAATTCAGAGCAACAATTACCATCAGTTTTCAGTTTCCGTATTTTTCGGTCAAAGTACTGTAAGATTTGTTTCTAATCGCAGTCTAAAACTGCTCTTTATAATTATGGAAGGCGTTTATGGTCTTCTCCACACCGTCCATACCTGTACAGCATTTGAGGTTCTACACGGCTGTATCTATGAACCATAGACACCTTTGCCATTCAAGGGCAATTTCGTGATCCACAAAAGCCGTGTCCCTCTGACTCACTCAAAAGGTTGAGATTTATATCATCTGACCGTTGACCTAATTACAGTATGGTATGCCTATAACCTTACGTGCCAATTCGATCCTACTCTGGAAGAAGTTCGTATTTGTATTCTGGCTGTCGTACATGGCCAGGAATTACAACACAGTGGGCCTATGGAACCCGTGATAAACAATTACATCAAAGCACCGTCAGATCAACTTAAAATTTGGAAATTAAAAAGTCAAATTGCCGCATATGAAAGCAGTAGTGCTAAAAAATTTGTTAATTTTACAACGTTTCGGGTTTAAACCCTTTGCAAGTACAGAGAAAGATGTAAAATAGTTATGTAATAGCGATATACATTCTATGGTGTCAAAACATATGAATAACACACAACGTTTTCGAAAACGTATCCATCCAGTCTAATGTTCGTGCCATGAGGTTTCATGGTTCTAATTTTGATGATAATGATTGTGTTCTGCTTTGGTGCGGTCTTTCATCAGAATCTTCAGAAGTTCGAGAGAATGCCGGTAATTTGGGCATCATCAATGTGTGTGATCACTGTTAAAAGTGAAGCGGCAACCGTTTGCAGCTTTATTGCTTCTGATAGATCTAAGGTGATCAGTCAAACGAACAGAAATGGGAGTTTTAGTGTCTCCGATCTAATCTGATTGCATC